>JAOYSI010006693.1:0-12652 GCA_025775065.1 Hiodon alosoides | reverse complement strand
CCCCCCCCCCCCCCCCCCCCCCCCCCCCCCCCCCCCCCCCCCCCCCCCCCCCCCCCCCCCCCCGCATATGAAGTCCACAGCGTTCGTGACTGACTGGCGATGAAGTGGTATGTACATTATCAGCATAATGCAATCAAGATGCTCGGAGCCAGCAGGGAAAAAAAAGAGCTAACATCCTTTGTTACACACTTCATTTCATTTAACGGTCCTTTTAAAAAATATATAGGAGGAAAAAGAAAGAGAAAGAAAATTTGCCCCATCTCTTAAACGAGCTTGTTTTTTTTCATCTTCTTGTTTTTTTCTTGGCACTGAGCTGGGCTGGTCCACGAGGTGGGAGCTGGCATTCAGTGAACTATCAATCAGGTCTCTAGTGCTGAAACTGAGTCCGTATCGCCTGGCAAACAAAACGTCACAGGCAATTAGGGGGGGCCAGTACTATAGACTGTCCGTACTGGACGGAGCACATAGATAGTGACTCGGGTGAAGCCAGGAGTAATAACAGTACCTTTGGGGTGTTCCTATCCCACAATAACTACCACAGTTGTCTTTCGGAGCATTAGGAATTAAAACATTTTCTTTTAACAACAGTATGATTTCCTGAGAAAGCCTCCACCTCAGGTCACTCCTCTCCCCTAAAGCCTCCACCTCAGGTCACTCTTCTCTCCCTAAAGCCTCCACCTCAGGTCACTCTTCTCCCCCTAAAGCCTCCAACTCGGGTCACTCTTCTCTCCCTAAAGCCTCCACCTCAGGTCACTCTTCTCTCCCTAAAGCCTCCACCTCAGGTCACTCTTCTCCCCCTAAAGCCTCCAACTCGGGTCACTCTTCTCCCCCTAAAGCCTCCACCTCAGGTCACTCTTCTCCCCCTAAAGCCTCCACCTCAGGTCACTCTTCTCCCCTAAAGCCTGCACCATACAGCTGCCACCACAGATCACTTCTGACCAATGGCTGGCCTCACTCACAGGCCGTGTGCAAGCGCGGCTGCCATTTTATGCACATCAAAGGTCAGCAGAAGAAAATAAATAAATAAACAAATGTAGCAATCAAGGAAGAAAGAAAAGGAGGAAAAAAACAGGGCTTACTGGTGAACCACGACGCTGCCCCCCCCCACCCCCCAACCCTTTTAACCTAAGTGGGGCCACCTCCTGCCTCAGCACGCTCACTTGTCCACTGCAGTATAGTCATTAACATATTTGGAGTGCAGCGAGCAGAACGCTTAATTGTCCTTAATTGCTCGGCTAAATACATTCTCTAACGATTTGCCTCAGATCTGTGACTGGCTTTTGCGTAAATTCCCAGCCGCTGGCTTCATTATCCCTGTCTGCTTGGAACAAAGCGTCTTCACAGGCCGTTTTATTTACTTATTTTTTAACCTAACAACACAGGGCTTGTGCGCGCACGGCCTGCTGGGATCACCGGAGGCCCGCACAATGGAGGCTTACTGTCAGGGTGCCAAATCAGGAGTGGGCCAGAGTCAAAGTCATTAGGAAAGCAAATCTGCGCTGAGACAAAGTGTTAATTGACCGCGGGGCACCCTATGCTTAATCATTCATTAACAGATACCCGACCCTTCTTTTAGTTCCCCCCTTGTTGTTGCTGATGTTCTTATTTGGTTTTCCCACTCCTACTGTTGGCAGGAAGCCGTCTGTGACCGCTTCGTTAGTAAGCGAACCACAAAGGCCCATGCTAACGACTGTACAGGGTCTACTCAGAGTGGCCAGGTGCTACTGCCGCTGTTCACGGCTTACATGGGGGGCTCAACCGTCACATTGAGAAGCACCCCCGTTTCACTCGCTCCCTTGAAGAACAAACGACGAACTGGCCAAAAAAAACAAACCAAAAACACATCAGCACAAACCGGTTTTGTCCTCTGACACGGCGCCACACCCCGCTCCTCTCACCTGCGTCGGCCGAGGGGCAGCGGCGGATGGTGAAGATGGCGCCCAGCTCCTCCTCCTCCTCCTCCGGCAGGCCCTTCTGCAGACGCTGCAGCTTCCGTAGGCCCTCTCCGCGCTGGTGCTTCATGGAGCGTACGTGCTGCACCAGGTTGAGCTTGGCCTTGGTGGAGTAGCTGCAGAGGGCGCAGTGGTAGTAACAGCCGTCGCCCTCCACCGCGCTGTCGTGCTGCTGCAGGTGCTGGGGAGAGAGAGAGAGAGAGAGAGAGAGAGAGAGAGAGAGAGAGAGAGAGGGGTAAATACTCTATACATATACACTAGGAGAAGGATCAGAGTGTCTAACATTGGCCTCCAAGTATGTCCAAGCCTGCCATGGACAGTGGGAAATATTCTACTATCGTTACCTTTATTATTCATCTACATCTGTTATTTATTGCTTAAATAAAGCAATAACATCTGTTATTTATTACTGTTGAATACTTTGATAATATTATTGTCAAGCTAATAAAACTACTTAAATTTCAGAGAGAGAGAGAGAGAGAGAGAGAGAGAGAGAGAGAGATGGAGTGAAGGGGCTTAAGTAAGAAGAGACAGTTGCTCAATACTGATTGGTTTTCACTCACACGTCTCGACAAATGAGCAAATCAATTACCAATCACTGCACTGTTGTTTAACACGCCTCTTTGCGTCCCTCCTACTCCCACACCACACCATCCCAAAGTAGGTCCAGTATTTTTGGCAGCACTGAGAGCGTTTCTCGGGACTAACACGAGCAGAGCGGACGATAGGGAGGTGTAGGGGGGCACACACGCGGAAGCAGGCGGAATTGATCCCCCGTCACTCCAAAGGGCCCGCTCTTCTCTGGAAAGGAAGCCCTGAATGGGCCGTTTCACGCATGGGATGCGAAATATTGATCAAGGCGAGTCGAATCTTCCCTTTCACGGCAAAGGGGGGGAAAAAAAAACACTGTGAAATAATCCAACATATTCCTCAGCTATCGTCCCACATGCGCGAGTCAGGAACACATTAGAGCCGGTGAGGGGGTGGTGGTTCAAGGACAACATTCACCCAACTATGCACTGGGACACGCTGCAGACAGCACCCACCCTGCAGACAGCTCCCATAGACGGCCAGCCGCTCAGTAAATGTTCATCCCTCACTAAAGTTCTTGAAACTGCTTCCTCTGGGTGCCAGCAGAGATTGCTCTGTGATCTGTTCATGTGGTAGACCCGCAATTTCCCGTTTGGTGTTGGGCTGCTCCAACTACCAAACTCGAAATCTGCCTTTTATGTTTTTCATTTATCTCACTCGCAATCGCCCCCCTTTTTAAACGCAGTAAACACTTTCAGTTTGCCAGAGTCGGGCCATGGCGTGTTGAGAAGTTGAGAAGTGAAAACTTTTGCATCTGTCATTAAGAGCCTGTTAGCAAAACAGACACAGGAGGAAATCACCGGCTGTTTCTTTTCTGTCCAAAAGACGCATTTTCTCCAATCAAGGGATTCTTTATCTCCCATGCAGCCACACACACACACACACACACACACACACACACACACACACACACACACACACACACACACACACACACACACACTGACAAAGGTCAAGAAAAACAAATAGACTCATTATGAACCCTCCAATGTGAGGAGTCGCAAAAGTCACAGCAGTATTAGATTTAATCTGCATCAGGTGTTGGCTACAGGTTAAACATAATAATAATAATAATAATAAAAAATATCTGTTCCACGAAAAGCTCTCTTTTCCCCTTTTTTCTGATATTTAATTTTGTGATAATACTGCTGTAGGGTTTTTCAGGGCAATTGTTTTCCATTTAGCGCCGGATCACATTTCTCATTTCTACTCAGCGAACACCTACACCGTACATTAAGGTTCCGCTTCCAGGAACAAGAGCCCCCCCCCCTCCCCCAGCCCCCCAGCTCCACCTAATGGAGTTATAAGGTGATTTTAAAAGGATCTGCCTTTCTGCCTTTTCTACGTTATGCTCCCACCCCACTGTCAGAAGACATCATCGAAAAGATGCGGCTGGACGGGGCCTTGCCCCCACGTCTCTTCACACGCATCGGACCACAGCTCAGGAACCCGTCAAAGGCAGCGCTCAGATTTATTTTCAACCGCCACCAAATGCATCGTGGGACGTCGGAGCGAAGAAACGGCCTGCCGCTTTTAGCTGGAACAGATGTCACTGTTTGCTCTTTAAACAGCCAGGCCTCTACCTCACATAACCCAAATATCGAGGGACTGTGAAAAACCAAACAAAGCACCTGACCTAAACTTCAAAGCGGGCCTGAGGAGGTTTAAAAAGAAAAAAAAAATGACGGGAGTTTTCTAACTCCCCATAAAAAGGGCAGATTTACGCAGAGGCGAACCCGAGAAACCCCAGCTGTATATCACGGCAAACCCAACAGAGCTGCAGTTTCTGACCCTGCATGCGTACAGGGCCCCACAGGGCCCCACGGCCCCCGGCCTGGCATTCCCACCCCCCTGCGGGTTTGTCCACATTCCTCCCCTCAGAACAGCAGCAGAAATGCCAACGTGGAGAGGAGAGCTCTCTTCTGGGAACAAAACACCCTAAGGATGCCTACATTGCTGAATAGAAATCAGACACTAAACCCTACATACCTTAGACACCTAGAGAAAGAAATAAAGTGTACTAGCATTTATTTTATGAAACCACCAAATGCTCTCACACACATAAATGCATAAACATATGAATAAATAAATGCAAAAAAAGCTTTAGCTGAGTTTATACGTATACGTTAAAATACATTTGTAATACCAGTTACATTTGGTTTGTGGCAAACATAGCAGCCGTGATTCAAAACACCCACAAGGAGACCCTGAGCTCCACTGTTTTAAATTTGGCAATGCACAGTACGTGGTCTGTGTTGCCTATGTCCGTTTCCTGTGATTCCGGAGCTCTGTGCTGATAAATCACCTGCACTGGTGCACAGGAATCCGACAGGTTCAATATTAAAGCCCTGCCC
Organism: Hiodon alosoides; assembly: GCA_025775065.1. NCBI lineage: Eukaryota > Metazoa > Chordata > Actinopteri > Hiodontiformes > Hiodontidae > Hiodon > Hiodon alosoides. The sequence goes on along the minus strand of JAOYSI010006693.1, from coordinate 7,755 downwards.
CAAGGCGTAAGGCTCATACTGAGCAACTGCTCCGGAGCCAGCCCAAAGCTATCCCACTGGGACCCCCGGCGCGGGCGGCTCCCCATGTGGGATGCGCAGGAGAACCTGTCCGCGGCCCGCCGCAGATGGGGAACTCTGTGGGAGTCAGAAGGGAAGCGGGCGGAGTCGCCATACACAGAAGAGTGACGTTATCGCCGGCTCCACCAGCTCAGCGTTGCACCATGACACATCCGTTCGCCTCTCGACGCCTACAGTCAAGCTGCCACCGGGCCTCCGGGCATGCAGTTCAGCCCACTTCTGCAGGATGTGAGCCGTACCTCTGTTATGAGTGAGGCTGTCGGCTCAGTTAATGTGGAACGGCCAATGACCCAGCCAATGACAGCTCTCTACGCCGCTAACAGCTCACACACCTTCCCTTTGATCAGACCCCAGACACTTTCACCGCTAATTAAGATTAAAATAAACAAATAGAAAGAGAGGACCATGTCCAGGGTTGCCAGAAAGCCAGCCGAGCAGTGTTGCTGGGTAAATTACATTATTTTCTAAAATATGCACGGTAATATTAACCAGTATATCCAAAAAAGACAGTATCCTTAATGTCACAAAGCAGCATCTCTGGACGCTTGCCTTGCTCGGGTTAAGATTGAGCTCAAGTGATAAGATGCACCAGCCTTTGCTGTAAAACCAGCTTGCTTCTCTCTCCATGACTTTGCCTCGAGAACCTAGGGTGACTGCCAAGGCGAGCAGGTAAACAAACATTGCCCCGACTGGTTCAGTAAAGCGAGGGGGGACGTGCCCTGTCCCTCTCTAACACAACCACCCGTCCTTCCTTTCCATCAGTGCCAGCTCTCGTAGGCCTCATACACTTTGCAGTCGCAAAACCACAATTAGTGACAGACTATTGCCTTTCGGAACCAATAATCAATTCCCATGAGTGAGTGAACAACAGACTGTGGAGGCGAGTGGGTGTCTCTGAAGTCAGAAAGAGGGATGGCCCAGAGGGCTGAAAGACAGCAGCCTCTGCCTGAGCGGAGCTTTTAACTTTCCCTGCTTCCTTTAAACATTAAATAACACAATAATTATTGAACTCCTTTCCAATAACAAAGGTACCGGGGATGTAAACAATTGGTGCATAATTGCAGAGAGGGGGAAAAAGATCAATGAAGGCAAGCCATTGGGCCGATGTTAATTGCACGTTGGCTCTTTGTTGTATGAGGGGGAACGGTGACATGCAGTTAAATGGGACGTTCCACCGAAGCAGGAGTGGGTCAATGTCTCCCTTGGATAACGTCGCCCAGACCCCTGACGAAGGATCGACGCCGCCACATCACTCAGGAAGCAAATCGCCCCCTTGGTAAATGGGTGACTTTGACTGAGGAGTCTGGAGTTGGAGTTACAGGTACAGGTCGTTAGAGATGTTAGAGACCCCCTGAGCATTTCTGACCCCAGCCAGATAAACATGTTCTCTCTTTTTAAGAAGCCCAGGGGCTGCTTCTTTGGCCCAGGACACACAACTCAGGGGAAACGTGCAGAAAGTGCAAAGCTGAGAATTTATGAAGAAACAATGTTCCCCTCCTCTGCTGGAGAGAGCAGTGCACCACACAGACACGCAGTACAGCAGCTCTGCCAGCAGGAGGAGACAGCCGAGTGGAGGCAAGAGGCAAAGCACAAAGCTAACGAGTTTGCGGATGGAATCTTTTATTGACACTAAACCTACTAAAGGCTTTTAACCCAGGTCTAATTATAACAAGAATTGTTCCTGGTAATAGTTAAAGTTTATAATACAATATTTACTCATTTTCCGACGTGTAAAAATGAAAGCCAGGGCAAACTGAAACACTTCTCTGCTATTAGCAACACGAGGCTAAAGCAGTCTCCCACCTGTTATCCAGGTTCTGGTGCTGGGTCCTAATTTCCTGCCACATGACAGTTTTCACAAGAGATGGACAGAATAAGCAGGTTAGTGGAAAAATCACACCTGCACTTGAGCAGAAACAAACCCTAGCCACGCTGCCCCTTGGGTTCATTTTAATCCCACACCTACGCATGTACTCGCACGCCTGCCCACAGCGGATGGCTCCCCGCCCAACATTGACAGCCCTTTAGCCAGACGCCCGATCCTGGGACTCGTCCCACCATTTTTAAAAAAAACAAACACCTTTCCAGCAGTTTCCTGGGCACGACGGTGAAGAGTGAGGGAAGGCCTCCGGGTCTGTGGGGATTCTCCCAGCCTTCCCTCACTCCAGCTGGGACAGCTGCCAGACACACGGAGGCGAAGGCGCTGGAGGTTGCACATTTGTCTTGCTATGGCATCATGAAGAAGAAGACACTCAATTATTTATACATGTGGGACCGGTGTCGGGAACACTGAGTTTCTCTGGGGTGTTTTTTATGGCTAATTAAAGAATTTACAAAGTTAAATATGGATGGATCATTTCAGAGGTGACGGTGGGGGGGTGGAGTGGTGGTAACGCTGCCTCTCAAGAGGACATGGCTGGCTCTAAAAATTCTCACGACATCGTAACAACACTGAGAAAATGCTATCATGTTAGCTGGAGTTGGGTCTTGTTACAATCACTTCCACGTGGAACTAACAGGTCTGCAGATCCCTGAAGCATCTAGTCAGGATCGGAACCACCACGGTTCGGTGTCGAGCAAGCAGAAAACCAACACAATCGGCCCATGGCTACAAACATGCAGCATTCTACACATAACCTTCTGGACCACCCCCTAAAAAGTCCACTTTCACTTCAAACACAGGGTCAGAGTTTCAGCTAACAGCAACAGGAGAGAGGCTAGCCAGAGAGGTGAATATCCGCGCCCGATTGTTTCACACCCAATAGGAATGGGCTCTCCAATACACCCATGTTGGCCCGGTATTATCCTACTCTGACTTCCCTAATATAGCTTCCTAAATATTTCATCACAACATAATTGGTTGCTGCTTCAGGCTAGGCAACAAAGGGCTGTTAAAAATGTACATTGTTTTCCTTCCAAACTTTTATTTCATTTATAATTTACAAAGCGGCGCCTGAACGCGGGGCCGCCGCATGAGCACTGTTAGAATGGGGAAGTGCTCAGTAAGCCTGCCTCTGGTCCCTCACTTCCAAACACCCGTCGGCTAATTAGGGCCGCTGATGAAGGTGCCGTGGCAATGTAAATATTTAACAGATGCTTAAACACCGTGCTTTTAAGAGCGCCACCTCGCCAAACAAAGGAGTGAAGCACCCTTGAACCGGGAGACTCCTTCAAATGCAAATCAAGGGGGGTGCGGGGGGTCTGATGAGTGATCATTTGCATATCACATTAAGAAGCTCCCCCCCCTCCCGGTGGGATTATTTAGTGCAGTCCTCTGGGCCTCGCGGCTGAGCTTGCCCGCCCAGAAGATAGAGCCAGACTATACCAAATGGCAGAAGTTTTACACCTTCATTATGCTGCGTGTGCTGTATAAGTTCCACTCCATACGTATTGCGGGTGGTTGGCACCCCTGACATGAGAGACCCCTGCTTGTTTTACGGATCTAACCCTCTAGACGTGGAGAGCAGAGACATATTTCAAGTGGCTTTTTAAAATAATTCACCCGTAACCAGGAAGTTATTCTGTCTTTAAAAAGCCATCCTGTTAAAAAAGCACTCATGCAGCTCATGTACCTAAACATACTGACACAGAGACACAGAGAGACACAGACACAGAGAGACACAGAGACACAGAGAGACACAGAGACACAGAGAGACACAGGCACACAGAGACAAAGACAGAGAGAGACACAGAGAGACACAGGCACACAGAGACAAAGACACAGAGAGACACAGAGAGACACAGGCACACAGAGACAAAGACACAGAGAGACACAGAGAGACACAGAGAGACACAGAGACAAAGACACAGAGAGACACAGAGAGACACAGAGAGACACAGAGAGACACAGAGAGACACAGGCACACAAGAGAGAGACACAGAGAGACACAGAGACAAAGACACAGAGAGACACAGAGACACACAAAGACACAGAGAGACACAGAGAGACACAGAGAGACACAGAGACACAGGCACACAGAGAGACACAGAGAGACACACAGAGACACACAGAGAGACACAGAGAGACACAGAGAGACACACAGAGAGACACAGAGACACAGGCACACAGAGAGACACAGAGAGACACACAGAGACACACAGAGAGGCACAGAGAGACACACAGAGAGACACAGAGAGACAGGCAGACAAGAGAGAGACACAGAGACAAAGACACAGAAAGACACAGAGAGAGACAGAGACAAAGACACAGAGAGACACAGAGACACGAGAGAGACACAGAGAGACACAGAGAGACACAGGAACACGAGAGAGACACAGAGAGACACAGGCACACAAAGACACAGAGAGACACAGGGACACAGAGACAAAGACACAGAGAGACACAGGGACACACAGGCACACACGAGAGAGACACAGAGAGACACAGGGACACACAGAGAGACACAGGAACACAAGAGAGACACAGAGAGACACAGAGACAAAGTCACAGAGACACACAGAGACACACAGGCACACAAGATAGAGACACAGAGACAAAGACAGAGAGAGACACAGAGACACAGGCACACAGAGACAAAGACACAGAGAGACACAGAGAAATTGGCAGGCACACATACTTCCAACAACTACTATCGCACCAAAGACCAGATCATGCTCCTGGGCGCACCAAACACGTTCCTTTTTGTTATGAGTTCACCTTGAAAGACCATTCTCATTACCGGTAGAAAAACTTTCCGTATTAAATATATATGAAAAGCAAAACAAAGTGCTCATTGATCAGGGCGATCAATGGCCAATCGATAATTTAAACCCTCATCATTCCTGCCACAGTATAATTACTGCTGAGACATGATCGTCATTGTGGAATGAAAAACACGAGCTAGGCTAATTGGAGGAGGCTTACTGCTTTGGTCGTGCAGCTTTACAAGACTCTAGAGAACCTCATCCCAGGAACAAAGTTATCCCGGAAATAACCGCCCCAACCGCTGACCATCACAGGCCCGGTTGTTCCCCATACCTAGTTGGGGAGACATAGAGGGTATCGGCACAGGAACGCTTTGTGTCCCTTTTAATGTAAATTACACAAGTGGTTTATAAGATCACATTAAGCACCTTTTATAGGACAGCTTGTGATTTTAATTTATTCGCGCTTTGGAGGCATGCCCGTTTTATCCAATGCCATGCTGCCCTTGAAGTCAAGTTTTTACAAAAATGTAAAAACGAAAAACCGCTCCAGAGAGTTGAGTGACAGTGCAGCAGGCAGGCAACGTGCGATGATGACCTGAACACCAAGAGTCACAGACTGACACAGGAATGGTCCGTCGCCATGGAGCAATGGCCTAGTGACGTCACGCGATCCCCATTCCTCAGCGTAACCTATGAGTAGGGCTTGGATTGCTCACCAGAAGAGTCTGTTTCAGCTTTGAAAGTGAAGAGTGAAAAAACAGCCTGGGTAGAGAATCAAGTTATGCACAGAGTGCAGTAATATCTACGCGTTTCCAAAAAACCAGCTTCACAGAGAGCAGACTTGGCAGAGGTACCATTCAACGTAAGCACCTTCACCAGCACCACCCCTCCAGCTCTCCCGCCCGCCTTCTACCGCATTCTCCCCCAAACAGCCAGGGGCACCATGCTTGTAAAGCAACCACAGCCCTTTGAGTGCTCCTTGTATTTACAAACGGAGGTATGTCGGAAATCAAAGGAGTTACCACACGACATTACTCACACTAAGCAGGCAGCGAACAGCAAGGAAGACAAAAAAATGTCAGAGATGAGGATCCCAATGTGGGCGGAGCCCTGGACAAGCTCGCCGCTCACCCTCACTCTTCACATCTCTCTCTCTCTCTCTCTCTCTCTCCAGCGAGTTAGTTGATGCTAAGCCCCACACGACCCTCTGCATTCTCACAGACGTCTCTGCCATCAGCGCCTTCTGTCCTTCTTAACCGTCCCCCTGCATTTCTGCTCCACCTCCCCACCTCCGCCTTTGCCCCTCTGTTGCTGTTCAGCCTAATCTCACCTCAGTTTTTATTTCACCTTCATCAGCAGGGGACTAAAAATAAATGATAAATGGAACGTGATATTTTAAAGTCTTATCTCTTATCTGTTCTTACAAGGGAATAATGGGATAGTTAATCCTACACGTCTCTCTCTCTCTCTCTCTCTCTCTCTCTCTCTCTCTCTCTCTCTCTCTCTCTCTCTCTCTCTCTCAAACTGATTAATCAGCACCATGCGGGCAATCAAATAAATAATGAATATTTCTCCGTCCCCCCCGTTTGGACAGTCGCTCCCCAAAGTCGTCAGTAATAATTCATTAACGAGAACGACGCACGGACTGATGCGCTCTGCGTCACCTTGGTACAGCTCTTCGGCTGCATGTGTACTCTTTGTAATGTTCAAGAACAGTGCATATGTGCCGTCAGCCATTTTCACTCATTGGGTATATTTGGAAGTTTCAATAACTGACCGTTGTAAGTCCAGTGGTTTAACTGCCATCAATCCACATAAAATATTAAATTCCTTTGATGTGAAAAGCCATAATCTGACAGGCAGTTAATTATTCTATAGTCACAGAAACACTCACTGGAGAGTGAAATCAACAGAGGGTGATGAAGACGCTTTCAACAAATCCCTCTCTGCTAAAGTTTCTTGGTTTTACGGGGGACGGGGGACGGGGGACGGGGGCACTAGCTTACCCCTACCCCTGCAGGACTAGCTTATTAGCAGCACTGCCTTCCGTCCCATGGCCCGGACTACTCTCCTGTCTTGGTGATGGATCTCCTGTTTATTCAGCCATTTTTAGGACAAAGGAGGGAATCTCCACAGAGGATGCCTCCGGCTGTCCCTGGTGACGCACCCTACGCCCTGTCCTGTGGAGGTCAACCCAACAGCTGGCCTCCGGCGCCCATTCGCATCTGCCGAGTCCTGTGGTTATTAATCGAGGGGGACCAGGGTGGGGGTGGGTAATAGGTTACCTAAACACCTCTGGCACGCAAAATGGGGAAAAACAGAAAAAAAATATTTATAAAATAAAAAAATAGGCCAACCACCCCCCAGGAGGCGCTCTCACCAGGTACGTTACGCATCAGCCGGTCACAACCTCACACTTACTGGAAGATAATGTACCTACAAGGCACTGCTTCTCCCCATACAGTTACCCACAAACCCACAGACCCTAGGAACCCCTGCCTCTCGGGTGCAGTTCTAGGGACACCGTGGGCCGTCCTGACACTGTGTGTGGCCACAGGGTAAGGCTCAAGATGGCATAGAGGACGACAGGCCTTCAGCAAATACAGGCCTGACACAAATCCTCAGCCGTCAGCTGAGGCACTAGCTCTGTAGCGTTAGCCGTAGCTATCCCAACCGGGAATAGCCCACTGCTAAGCACTCCACGAGCTTGCCAATTATCCTGCTGGTGATACATCGCTATGGTCTTAATAGGTGTAAGCATAATGCAAAACGACAGTGTTGAAAAAGCACCGGTTTCACGCAAAGCTACAAAATCTGTGATCACAACGTAGGCGGCGGTGTTTATAAATTATCCACACAAATATTTATAACCGGGAGGACTTGGGGGGGGGGGGGGGGGGGGGGGGAAAACCCCCCAAAACAAGGCCAACAGAACAAGCACCACGCCAACGCGCGAAACAAAAAAAAAAAAAAAAAAAAAAAAAAATAAGAAAAAAAGAACCAAGACAGGGACAAAAGGGGGAGGGGGGG
>JAOYSI010006692.1:0-12516 GCA_025775065.1 Hiodon alosoides | reverse complement strand
TGGGTTGAGTGTTCACTGAGAGAGATTGTGATGTGGGGGAATGGATTCCACACCAGACAGCGACACCTGGGTTGAGTGTTCACTGAGAGAGATTGTGATGTGGGGGAATGGATTCCACACCAGACAGCGACACCTGGGTTGAGTACTCACTGAGAGAGTTTGTGATGTGGGGGAGTGATCACTAACTGGGGAAGATGGTAGCCTTGCAGCCACTGCAGACCAGGTCAGAGAACAGAGACAGCATGTTGACTACTCTGAAGCACGCGTGTATGGTCTGAGAGGGCGTGTCTACTCTCAGCAGAGCTCAGCTTAAAATGATTTTATATCAGTTGATATCGATAATTATCACAATAAATGTCAAATCATTATTTATTTTGCTCCTGTGTGAAAGTTGAAGAAACCAGACAGTTAATTGTGGTTTTAAACTTTCTTTATGGTCAGCACATGACAAACACTTGCAAACATTGGATCATTTCACAAATCTGAGGTAGAACATTCAAAACAATTATAATGATAAAATCTTTTTTCAACATAAAAATATGCATGAGTAAAATCCTTTTCAGTCCTTTTTCCTCAACAAAATAAATACCTTAATTTATTTAGCCTAACGTGTTGCCAACTCCACTGTTGTTTCCGCTTCTCGCTGTCTGAGGTCTCCGTTCACCTTGGTTGCTTTGCGCTTCTGTAAACTTTTGCTGCTCTACACCCTTGCTTAACAAACCCACGTGATTTTCCATTGAACTGAAATGTTAATTTGTTATTAGTGAGATTCAAATAATTGCGATTCCAAAGGGAAGGAAAATAAATATGTTAAATAGCTCTAATTCTAATATGTTTAATTTTTCTAATGTCTGACTTGGCAGTAAAATTTTATTCAACGAAGTATCACACAATAGCTTTAATTTGAACTGTAAGTAAAGTGAGTCCTTTGTAATGAATGAACAAAGTGAGTGACCTTTCTTCAGTTTCTTGTCGACAATGTCCTCGTCCTTCGAGCTGGTCATGGGCACTGCACTTTCTTCGGTGTCGCTCATTTAGCTTATTTTGCTTATTCCGCTCCAACTACAAGCCTGCCAGCCACTGTGTCTGTAAACAATACGACGTGCTGGCATCTCACCATGCAACTTAACTTGCACAATGCATACTTCTATTCCAGCAACATGATTGGCATGTGGCAGTTCGTGATTCAAATAAATTTTATCGAACACAGCACTCTCCTCTGCCGTCTTCCAGAAGAACAAAGAAAGCCATCACCAATTTTACATGCCGACATGCTCGTGGTAGGATAGCTTAACACAGAACTACCCCCAGCACTTCACCAATGCTATTATAAAAAAGCATTACAATAAATTGACCCAATGGAGTGCTGGAGTTAATGGCTGCCCCCGTCTCCAGCACCACAATCCGCATAAGGCTACAGTACTGAGCCACTCAACCAATGAACCCCCTATTGTGGAGGTTTATCCAGGAAAGATGGAACAAGGTAGGAAGGACTCCATCTGCCCAGAGTAAATGTAGTGTTCTTGTTGGCTGTGCATTAGTTTTGTTTTTGATCTAGTCATTAATGTCTAGGATTCAGGCTCACACAGATCGGTTTTGTTTCGATTACTTTTATTTAAATAAAATCTCAGCCTTGACCCTTTGTGTCCTGGAACTCCGTCCTTATCAAGCCCATTTTGTGGTCATATCCCACAACGGAGAACATGCCTCTTAAGTATTTTTACAAGATATGGTAAGCCCAATTGAGTGGGCCTCATACCTCTTGCTCCCAATCCACTGCGACGGTCCTTGTCACCTTATGACTCACAGACCATGAAGGGTATTTAAAAACAGACTTGCATGTCAGAGTGCAAGTTAAGGGGGCAGAAAAAAAGCTTGTGGAATGCTGCTCACAGAACAAATGCAGTGACAGAGATCCCTCCAGGACAGATTCATACCACCGATGGGCATAATGTCAACACCGGCCCTCTCGGTACAGAGGGAACCTGGGGCAATACACAGTACTCAAACTCAAACTCGACCATATGGAGCCAGCCTTGGGCAGGGACCATGTGAGCGTTACACTTTTAGCTGGCACTGTCCCATCTGGCACCGCCCACAAGTTACAGGCCAGCCAACGCTTTAGTACCGTTATCCTCCCACCCAGCTCTCCCTGATCATTCAGATCCAGTTGGTAACTCCAGAAACATCATCATTATCCTAATCATCATGTGATTATGATATCCTAACCATCCCTCTTCCCAACACCCCAAAAAAGAACGGTGAATCTCATGAGAGCAAGTGCGCATTACGTCCCTTGGTTTGTCTTAACATGCAATCTGTATTCTGAGGACAGAGAAGTTAGAGAAGGTGGGCCAGGATGGAGGACTTGCCACCACACACACAGATCTACAGAGATCCAAATCTCTGCTTTTTTACTTGTCACCCATTAACCAGAAGCCAAAAGGCTGCAGCCCTCGAGTCACTATAAAGTGGCCAGAGGAATCGCAGTAAACCTTTTTTTGCGAGGCTGTTGAGCATGGTTTCTCAGAACAGGTCGACAGCCACTCACCTGCGTATTTGGAGACGTTTGACTCGTCCATGGACCAGAAGCAGTGGTCAAAGGCAAACACCTGCAGGGGAGAAAGATGACCGTGAATGGCTGGACAAGAATTCACCTCGATCTCCAAACCGCACCCCCGCCTTCCCACATCCCCTAGCATGCGGGGGAATCTGCCAGTCTAGACAGAACCGGAGGTTTGCTTATAATCCAGCTGTATCCGTCCGATACACTGCACCACATAAAGCGATAACGATACCACCGCAAAGAACTAACAGAGCAGACACAGACCGAACTGAGTCAGGAGAGAGGCAGAACTCAATGTGACCGTACTCAGAAAACCACATGTTCCCATTGAGGTGAAAACTGTTCCTACCCACTGAGGAACATGAATCCTGAGTACAGGGCGGTTCAGAGGTCAACTGTGTCGTGGAAAGTCAAGATTAAAGCAGGAGGGCTGAGGAACACACTCCAGTGAACTCCAATGTATCAAATCGACACACTCCTAGAGACAACTTTGAACGTTATTAATCTTACAGATTTGTGCTGCAAAATGTATAACTGCTTATTAATAATGCATTTCATCATCTTTGAAAGAAGTATTTTAAATTTTTTATTGTAAAATCTGAGCACAGTGCTCTTCTGTTCCCCAAACCAGGAGCTAGCCAGAAGTAATTTCACAAGAAATAACACAGGAATATCAAGGTGGTAAACCAACATTAGAGGATCGTTTTGTTTGTGTGCAAAATGGAGCGGGAGTGAAATTTTAATCAACTCATGAATCAAAGTGGCGAGACATTTAAATCCAACTCCTGCCGTCTGTCGTTTCCCAGGAAACGGACACAATGCAGAAGTGTTGCGGTATTCCCTGAGATGACCTCCCACTCAGCCTGCCCAAACTGGCCCTTCTTCAGAGAAAATGCAGCCTTAGAGGTGAATATTGTACAATCCAAAATGCCTGCCACGCAACCGATTCTTCTTATCCAAATGAGTTGTAATGGGGACAATCTCCATCCAACCTTTTACCGGCTTTTTGAATTAAACAATATGCAAGTCCTGACGTTTTTGTAATGTTATAAGATAAAATGGTGTTATCCAGAGTTATATTAAATATTATTTCTCTAACCCACTTACACAGCTGGGAGTTTCTGGACCATTGTACACTAAGTCACTAGCCCAAAGGTCTGACACACTTGGGACCCAAACACACAGCCCTCAGCGCAATGCTCTAATTCTGGGGTGGGCTCGAGGACTGTAGCATCAGCAGGTTTTTATTCTGCCGCATTTACTTTGACAGTAAGTTGTCTCACCTGGTTTCTCAGCTATCAGTCAATACTATTCATTCATTAACAGCCACTTTAAAAACAAGTATGACTGGTTTTGGTCTCAAATGAAGGAATAATATTGAAATAATATTAATAATATAATAATATTGAAATCGGATAGCTGTGTTTTAATTTAGTATGACATACAAACGTAGTTAAAACAAGTTTGATGTGGATTTATCATTCTGCATTCAAACTAAACCTAGGCTAACTATCCCAGCTCCTCTCAACATTAAACAGGGCCACGTCCCTGCACCACCTAGCTAGTCTTGAAACAGAACGATGAGTGAAAAGTTTGCGAAATTCCCAAGGCGCCTCCCATCACTCTTAAATTCAGACATGGAAATAGGGGTGTAGCGACCTCCAAACAGCAATTTTAGAATCACTTGTTCTTATATCTGTTTAGAATCAATTTGAAATGCTTAGAATATAATGAATCCCCAATGATTTACTTTACTAAGTTGCTAACGTGCCGCAAACAGCCTGCACTTAAGGACTACACTCACTTCAGCATGCTTCAATGTCACAACACTTAACTTTAATTTGTACATGGTAGTGCAAAACCGATATTCAGTCCATCCTGTGCTAGCGATCACCGAAGAGAGAACCATCTATTAAGTTTTATCGATTTAGTCGGAAAATAGTTAATCAGCCGACGCCCAGTTCACTTCTGGTTCTGTTGAACTTCTGTGGGCAGTTCTGCACAAGAATCAAACATATCTCTAGAGCCTACTGTACCTAAAACTGTCAGATGCACATTGCATTACAATAATAAAATGTAAAATAGTTAATCAGGTAAATTCGCTATGGCAACAGTGTCAATAGTTTGTCTTATAAAACTAGTGATATCCGCAACACTAATCCACATAAATAAAATCCTGTCAATAAAAAACAGAAGAAAAAAACCCATTTGGGAAGTGAATGTCTCCCTTTATGTTCTAGTACAGGTGCAGTTCAGCACTAAGACACGAGGAGGGAGGAAACAAGACAGCCACTTTACAATCATGGAACTGGATGGTCAAATGGTCAACAAGAGGAACGCAAAGTCCTAACCCTATTTACAGTTTATTCATTAGGGAATTTAGGTCATTAATTGTTTTAGAAGTAATTCCGGTAGTGTCAAAAAAACTAGTGACAAATGGTTATATTTGTGGTTATAAATGGTTATACACTGCTATAACTAGTGAAATTGCAGAGAGAAGTTATCATATATATGCAGAGACACGTGCACATACACACTCCAACACAACCACAAGAAGTAACAGAAATTGTCACCAAGTCTCAAACAGAGACAAGGACAGCCATGCACACACAGAATTTTCACTGGGGATTAACAACTGCCAAAAACCCTTTCTGCTCGGAATGTTTGATCCAACACAAGCCCCCCTCTCCACTGTCCCGTCAGCTTCATTAGAAGCTCTGCCTACAGCTCAAACCCAGCCTCCTCAGCCTACAGCTCAAACTCCGCCTCCTGAGCCTCTCTGCCTAGAGCTCAAACTCCGCCTCTCAGCCTACAGCTCAAGCTCCGCCTCCTCAGCCTCTCAGCCTACAGCTCAAACTCCGCCTCCTCAGCCTCTCAGCCTACAGCTCAAACTCCGCCTCCTCAACCTCTCAGCCTACAGCTCAAACGCCGCCTCCTCAGCCTACAGCTCAAATGCCGCCTCCTCAGCCTACAGCTCAAACGCCGCCTCCTCAGCCTCTCAGCCTACAGATCAAATTCCGCCTCCTCAGCCTACAGCTCAAACTCCGCCTCCTCAGCCTCCTCCAGCCTACAGCTCAAACGCCGCCTCCTCAGCCTCTCTGCCTACAGGTCAAACTCCGCCTCTCTGCCTACAGCTCAAACTCAGCCTCTCTGTCTATAGCTCAAACTCAGCCTCTCTGCCTATAGCTCAAACTCAGCCTCCTCAGCCTCTCTGCCTACAGCTCAAACTCCGCCTCTTCAGCCACGCTACCTCCAGCTCAACTCCTCAGCAGTTCAAACCGTTCCTGGGCCTCTCAAAAACACACAGGACTGGCAACGTAGAGGAAATCCCTTTATGACAGCTCAACAAAACCAAAAGAATCACTGTAAAAACGTTCTGCCCGCTGACCACGGATATCTGGTCCGAGCAGGAATTTTCTGCCGACGCCCAGTTCACTTCTGGTTCTGTTGAACTTCTGTGGGCAGTTCTGCACAAGAATCAAACATATCTCTAGAGCCTACTGTACCTAAAACTGTCAGATGCACATTGCATTACAATACTACTGTAACTTGGGTAATGTTCCATGGTTTGAAAAGCTCCATACCGCAGCTTGACAGACGAGTTGATCATTAAGATACAACTACGACTGGAACTATTGCTAATTGTAATTGTTAAAGGCGAGCAGTAACAGGAGGCACAGCACACAGATAATAAATGAAAACTGTACATTTATTTAGTTCCCAAACTAACCCAACCCAAACCAAAATAAAATATTAACAAACCTAAACCTAATACTCCAATTAACATTCACAAATAAATAATTTATAGCTATTCAATGCCTATCGCTTATTACCTACTACCATTAGAACTTGACCCTTACTACTACTTGAATCTCACACCACTCTTCTCCCTCTCAACCTGTAATGAAAAGGGCGTGACTGTTTACAGGGTTCTTGATAATTAATCTGTCCCCTGACTATTCCACTGTACAATAGGAAATAAATATACAATATAAAAATGTATTCATATCAGCTAACCAATTATTTACACATCAATACAAAATGCACAGCCTACACATTGACAAACCTTTGAGAAACTTTTACATAACCTGAATAATATGGACGCCCAATTGCGTGTTATGAAAGTGCCTCTTATATCGTGAACACTCAGAACGGGACTTTTGTCACATTATATCGGATAAAAACACACATTAAAACTTACTTCAAAAACTCTAAACGCAGGTACGTTTTAAATGCGATGTTGCAAAAAATATATATTAATTACTGAAGAAATGTTTTTTCCCAAGCAACGTCTAACTTATTTTAGGTTCACCTACTTCAGATGACATGTCCATTGTTTGAATCATAAAAAAAGGAATGTGTTCGTAACATGTAAAACGTCAATAAAAGAAATGCCCCGTCATCCACTTTGTTCGTGGCAAGTTGCAGCGGCTGCGGAACAGCGGCTTGTGCAGACTTCAGTCCATCACAGTAATAACGTTATTATTATTATCAACAGAATGCCTTATAAAAAACAAAATGTAAAAAGCATACTGGTAAGACAAGCACAGACACAGGTAAAAGTAAGAGCTTATGGAAGAAGCCCGACTGGTGGGTGGAGACGGGGAATTCAGCATTGCCAGCACCAATCCCCCGATACAGTTTCCTATTGTTCACTGACTTGTTGACTCTTTAGGTTTGCTTTAGTGCTTTACATTAACTCTGATGGCGGTTTTAAAAGTTACAATGCTACAATACTCCCAAGCAGCCCTGGAGCTGAACACACACACACACACACACACACACACACACACACACACACACACACACACACACACACACACACAGAATGTGGGGGGTTGGGGGCAGGACCACACACATACCTTGGGCTGTTTCCTGGTGGGGGTGGGGTGGGGGTGGACGAAGCGGTGTGCAGAGACGAGAATGACAGGAGATCCGCAGGGGCGTCAGGAGCACCGGGAAAGACAGGGATAGGAAAAGAACAAACATTAAGAATAACTTCATAACGAGCAAAACAGGCCTTTTTCGGTGTTTCACTGACTACAGACATATAATGGAAATTTAACTCCGCGTTATGGAACCAGTTTTGTCCTTTTTGACACAGAAAACGGATTAATAACCAAACAACACTCTAGTCAGACTTACTTCTTACATTTCCCTTTTCAAAGCTCTCTATGCACACACGCCTTCATTCATTCATTCAGCCGCATTTATTCACGTGCACTGTGCTTCCCGGTGGGGTTCGGTGGCTGAGGAGAGGGTCACGTGACCAGAGCAGCATGGCATGAGGAGAGGGTCACGTGACCAGAGCAGCATGGCAGGAGGAGAGGAAGCCAACTGCCATGCTAATCTATTCATCACAGCATCATTACGGGTGATCCCTGTGACTGGACGTGGGGTTTCCCATGACATGAGCGTCTTATGCCCAAATGAAACGACTAACAAAACTATACCAGTTTTGGACATTGATACAATTTTGGACTGACAAAATAAACTGCAAGCCCAAATGGCACAGGTAGACGCATAGGCTGTAAAGAAGGATTTTCTTAAGCCTCCAACAGTCCCATACGGGAGCATTTCCAGCGTGCTCTCTGAGCAAAGGTCTGTGACAGGCAGGCCCTCCACACCTCGCACCTCCGCCACGCTGACTGCAGCTCTTTCACTCGCACTCGGGCTCCTGGGAAGCCAGCCTGCAGTCTAACGGAGAGCCCCACTCTCAGTGAGTCAGAGCTGGAGCCCGGTAGAGAAGATGCTGCCTGTGGGCAGCCAGACAGCCTCTGTTCTCACATAGCAACTGTTAGAATTGATGTCATTATTCAACAGCACTGTGAGTGTGAAACTAATCAATAACTACCAGAAACATTTGGTTGTAGTTATTGCTGCTAAAGGCGGCATCCTTACTGCTGGCAATCTTGTCAGAACAAGAGTATACAGTGTTCTCTCCCCCGAAAACTACAGCTCTTATACTCTTCATGTCACAACCCTCAGGTCCTGTCCTGCACCTACCGTCGCTCCATGCTGGAGCTCTGCTGAAGACCCAGCTCTATCCAGTGACCTTCATGAAGGACACCAGACACCCGGCCGACCCTGTCCAGGCCCAGCTCTTTACCACAGTCAATCAAAACTCACTCCGCAGCTCTAAAGATAGCTCACGGGAAGGCAGGGTTTTTTATCCAACCTATGGCCAGAGAACAGGGGCTTCTATACCTCAAACTGCAGCGTTCCAACATCAAATCAAGATGACAAGCTGGGCATATACCACGCTTCCTATTCATTTGAGGATTGGATTACATTTCCATAATCAAAGCCTGATTTTACCCTTCACCAAAACAGGAATCTAAGGAGGAAAATTGCTCAGGACTCACAGAGCCAAGAGGAAGTCAAGAACAACAATCTGAATTACATGCCATGGAAAATAAAGATGTCAGAGTCATGGACTGTTCTAATAATATACCCAAATAAACTGTAAAAGACATTAACTGTGCTAAATATTTTAATTAAATAACCATTTCAATACATACAGCTAAAAACACTTCAAACACTGCAAATGCTGTTTTAACATCGGGGAAAAGGAACCCTACACAGAGTAATGCAGGCATAAACACATAGGCATGGAGTCGAGTTCTTTCTCTCTCACACACACACACACACACACACACTCACCTGAGTACTCACTCACACACACACACACACACACTCACCTGAGTACTCACTCACACGCACACACACCTGAGTACTCATCCACACGCACACACACACACACTCACCTGAGTACTCACTCTCACACACACACACACTCACACACACAGCTGAGTACTCACTCTCTCATCCACACGCACACACACACACACACACACACTCACCTGAGTACTCACTCTCACACACACACACACGCACACACACTCACACACACAGCTGAGTACTCACTCTCACACACACACACAGCTGAGTACTCACTCTCACACACACACACACACACAGCTGAGTACTCACTCACACACACACACAGCTGAGTACTCACTCACACACACACACACAGCTGAGTACTCACTCTCTCACACACACTCACCTGAGTACTCATTCACTCGCACGCACGCACGCACACACACACAGCGGAGTACTCACTCTCACACACACACTCACTCTCTCACACACAGACCTGTGCATTCACTCATTACTCAACACTCCACTCATTACAGCCAGAGAGGAGGAGAAAGGACAACAGTGTGGTCAGCATTCCCAGGGAGGGACTCTGGGATGTTAATGAGTGCAGCGTCAGGGTCCTAATCAGATGTGACACAAACTCTGTGGGCTACCTCCCATTCACTCACACACAGCTCGCTCTCTCACACACACACACATACACACACACACACAGACCCAGTGAACTCTGCCCCCTGATTACTGTTGGTGCCCCAGTGCTGTCCTGGCGGCTGGTGAGTCTAGTGTGGTGGGCGTGTGTTGATTGGCTGCTCTGGGTGGCTTCCGTGCCGCAGGGATAAAGGAGAGAGGAAGAGACCCCACGGGAGGCCAGGCCACAGCGGGGGGAAAAATCTGCAGTCTTCACAAATCCCTTTGTGTGCATGTCGTAGCCTCTGAGGCAGCCACCCTGTAGGGCTCAGCCTTGCTCTCTATCTCTGTTGGCATCCCATCCCGCCCCACTTCCCTCCTTCCATTGCTGACTCATCCCTCACATCTTTCTCCTTAGCCTTTTCCTCTGTGATCACTGACTCCACCGTCCCTTTAAGCACTGCATGTGATCGTCACATTCAACAGATGCCCCTTCAATCTCATGCAACGCAAAGAAGACTGCCAACAAAAAATAAATAAATGTGCCCCCAGATTTTTGTGGTGCCACAATGTGGGCAGCAGTATGGATGGTAATCCTCCAAAGGTCTATGAATTTTAAATGAAATCCATTCGCCTATTTGAAACAAAAAGCAAAGAATTCACAAAACACAGTAGCAAGCAAAACAATGATAAAAACACAAAACACAAGAATTTATATGAAGTTTCAACACTGTAATGCGCAAAGCAACAAGTGCAGTTTCCAGTACACACAGGAGCCCTAGCAGTTGGCCCCTTTGATTTTCCCAACCCCCATTGCTCTACTTAAATTAGCATCAAACTGAAATAGTCGTCCCTCCATTTACCATGTTTGGCTGGACCCAATACCGAGACAACTGTGTGGACAGACCCTCTACACTTGACACTGCCCTGATTGTTAATGCCATCACATAATTGTTGTTTGGTGTTTGACGACATCACCCTGCAAGATTCCACAGCCTCTATCCAACAGAAATCAAGAGGTAATCAGTGTGAAACATGGCCATACCTCAACAATAAAATAATCATAGTAATTATCATCATTATTATTATTTTAAAAGCAATCATTTATAAGTAAAACTTCACACTGCTGGATTAAAACAAAATTGACTGAGCATAAACACAATCTGATGGAAAATGTTCTCCATCACAAAAAAAATTAAATTCAGCGGTTTGCATAATTCAGTGGAAATTCATAGTGTAGGCGCTTAATTCTGCTAAAGGACTAAGAATAGATGAGCGAACTTTATTTGGAAGTTTGCATGCTCTACCCCCCCCCCCCCAAACACAACAAGGAAAACATCTGGAAGGCCTTGAGTCATTTCTGAACGGCCAATCATCAACTTCATCTTTTAACGGCAGTGGATAGTGATGTTTTCGTTTAGGACGAAGGAAAGACAGAAACGAGCAAAGACGTGGGAAACATACTGCTGTTTGGAGTTAGACAGGTTAGTGTTAATATTAAATTTCAACTCTATACCCGGGACACTATGTCTGTGGCAAAATTCCGCAGAAACAGGCACTGATGGCAAATTAATCGTCCTTCCCACATAAGTTGTAGGGGCATTCATAGTTTACATAAAAAAGTTAAGTTAGAAATCTGCCCCCTACAGCCAGGAAAGATTGAACAGGCCCAATACAACTCTCTGGGTCTGGATGAATGTGAAACTTTGATCTAAAAGATTTATGTTCTTTTTGTATTAAACTGTTCCAGCCATGCTTTTTAGAGGTGATAAACAGCTCTAACCCCACACTCAGCTCCCAAAACTAAACACAGTGGGATATAAAGGACCAATCGGATTTCCTGAATGACATTAAGACAAATGGAGTCCCCTGGATTGACCACGGTAAGACGTGAAGACCGGCCTACAGTCTCCATTGTCTTTTAATAAACATGCTGTATCCCTGCGGGCCGGGCCTTTCAGATTGATTCCCTCACGACTCAGATGGGCAGTGAGAGATTGCAGCACTGCTTCTCACCATGGACGGCTACCTTAAAATACCTCCTGCAGTATTCATGGGTTTATTCCTGTCTGTCTCAGAAAAGCAAAGTTTCCACGATGCATATGCACGCGCACACACACACACACACACACAATGACTTTCAGGAAGAACCCGTCATGTTCACACACAGGGAGGGAGGGATGCAGAGTGAAAAGAGAGCCACAGGAAGTTGTGAGGAGGACTGGGGTCATTGACCCACACTGTAGATTTATGATCGTCAAAATCAGAGGACTTTGACGTATCCTAGCTGTCATTGGGCAGCTGATAAAGCAAAAGAAAGTCAGAAGTCACTGGTCCAGGTTGAAAGTGTCCGGCCCACTGTATAACACACACGCTACCTGCAACCGTACACTTTTCATACATAGCACAACTCCAGCTGTGTCTTATCAAGCCATTCCACAGGTATCACGCAACATAAGGTCAGAAGAGGGATAGCCGGCAGTAGGGCTGGGCGATATGGCCTATAAATAATAACGCGATAATTTTAGGCTATATCATGATACACGATATATATCTCGATATTTTGAAGTATGATGATTCTTTTTTATATTCATTAGTGGTTTCTATTGGAACAATTTTAAACGTGGATGCAAAAAGGGGGAAATCACAACCAAGTTAAA
>JAOYSI010006691.1:0-12653 GCA_025775065.1 Hiodon alosoides | reverse complement strand
TTGCATAGCTTACCCAGTCTTTCCAGCATCTCCAGAAGATGCCATTGTTCCAAATGAGCAAAAATCCAGGCAAATGGTGGATAGAAACTGAATTGCAAATAGCAACCAGAAAGCAAACAATGATTGATATCAACTCTGCTCTTATCAAGAGAGAAATGATCTCTGGTAATGAGTCTTGATTAGGAGACGTATAATTGAAGAAGTGGGCGGTACTCGGAAATATGGCAGATTAACACCATTTAAAGGCCCTTTGTCCAATGTGATCTGAATTTCTGTGACCTCTTAGCACATCGATCATTTTCTGTGTTGTGATGTGTGAATTATTTTTTTTAGATATAAATTGTACAATGATGACTACTTAAATACAAATGAATTGTTTGACACTACAGTCTTTAAGTTCGATGTGCCACAGAGGGGAAGTATTTTTTCTGTAGAATTTGTAGAATCATGAAAATTAACCACTACTGTAAGTTTATTCCTCAAACCTATATACACACAATACGCACAACCGATAAAAAAGATGGCATTGCACTCCTTGTAAAGAGAAGATTAAGACCTTTTTTGATAATAGCAATTTGAAATGTTAAGGTGTTTTAATTAGCCAAGACCTATAATACAAACCAAAAGAAGGAAGCACAGGATATTTGAAATAGACCTTAATTAGCCGTTTTCTAAAATAATATTAGGATACAAGGATCTCATTATACCACATGTAAAGGGGAGATTTAGACCTTTATCTTGTTGATAAATATCATGAATGTTTCCAAGTTATTAAAAACCATTAATCCCTGTAGTACCAGCCACTTGAGAGAAATCTATTGACCTACTGTTATGCCCAGCACAGAGGGCCCTGTCTCCTACTCCTCTCTCTGAAGAGAGGGAGCAAGAGAAAGAAAATTTCGATTTAAAATCTTTAAGAATGTACTGAATTTGGAAAAAAAGGTCAAATATTAAGTCAGTTGGAAGACCAGTTTCACGCCACACAACTCACAAACCAAGCACAATATATCATTGGGGTTTTATATATAATATTTTTTTTTTTTTAATAAATGTTATTTTATTATAAACAGCTTGATTCATTCTTTCAAGAAACAACAAGCTTGACAGTGTTTATGGACTGAAAAAAAAAGCTTCATGGTGCTTAGGGAAAGTAAGTATGACCTAGAACTTTATTTACGTTTTCTGAACCGAATAAACACACTTATATACAATGCATTCATCATTCCAACAACCATGCTGTGTCTGCTGCTTCCCCCCGAAAGGTTTTCATTTTTTGCCCAGTTTTAGATCGTGTGCAGTGGTGAAAATAATAACGTCATCAATCTTCACCTGCTGATACGTAGATTCTTTCCCTAGAGTGCCGGCCACTTCCTCCCTCTTCTTTTTTGGAGGCTTGTCCTCGAGAGAAACAGGGAAAGCCTGCAGGAATCTCTCCATCACTTTCCCATCCTCCGGCCGTTCACTGGAGATGGCCGACACGTGTTGGGCAGAGGAACTGGATGCCTCCTCACTGCATTAGATTAAAAACAGTTAGTGAATACTGGCAGGGTTTCTGTAGGTTTTATGGAGGTAAATTTAAGACTTTTTAAAGACCTTTTTAAGACCAACTAAAGAAAATTTAAGGAAAAAAAAATAAATCGAATGGACAACAATACGGCAATATGTTCTCTTAGTATACTGTCTAAGGAGCACATGAAGAGTTGTATTTAGAGCAACATTTCAAGGTATAAAAATTAACAAATTGTTTTGTATAAAACAAACTGATCTAACTTACTTTTTAATTCATTTTACATAAGGTATGTTAAGGCTTGAATACCTCTGCTTTCACCACTTGAATGTGGAAATAACTTTTACCTTCTGATCAGTCCCATCGTATATCTATATTCCTCTATGACACTGCCGTTTCTCCTGAATAGAGCTTAAACAACACCCTAAAATGTATGTCAAAGTCCTGAAATAAAATACAAGCAGCCTCCATCAAACATGGAAAAACAAGAATTTATTCAAATACAATCTTGTCATAAAAACTAGAAGCTCCACAATAGGAGCATACGATTCTCTTTTCCGAAGAACCTCCCTCTGATTCTTCAATTCAAATCTATTGTCCTTGAAATGACCACAAACTATGAAAAAAGGCAAGTTTTCTTTCTTTTGAAGACAAAAGTATGCCCAAATTCATCAGCATTGCAAATACTGAGAAGAATTAGAATATTTTGGACCAAAAAATTTATTAATGTGGCAATTAAGTTGAACCACTTTCTTTGCAATTTCTTCTTCCAAATCCTCCTTTTCTTTCTGCTTATCTTTCAACCGTCTCCGCAGTGCATTCGATTTGCTAATGAGCTGCACCTTTTGAATTCCGGACTTCCTTTCTGCCTCTTCAGCACAGCATCCTTTTCCAGAGATGAACAAACATCAACCAATGTTTTCTTTTTCTCTTAAGTTACTGAATGTCTTCCTCTGCTGCCTTCCTCTTTTGACATTGCAGTTCATTGACTTCTCTTTTCTCTCTTCATCTAGGTGGAGGTCTGTATCTTGATCTTGCTGATTTAACTTCATTCAGTAACTGTTTTGATAAAGGCACATTCAAAATTCCACCCCATACCCTGACATGATCACAGATCAGCCTGTGCACAACCACTGTGTCTTCCTTCGTGTTGTATGTTTCTACTTGCTTGTCTTTTTTGCAGAAGCTCCAAAGCTCATTGTAAGATCCACAGATGACACCATGTAAAAATTCGTCAAGCCGTTGGTTCATGGAACAGAAAGAGATAAAATACTCGTCTTTGGCTTTAAGATGAAGTAGACTGCCAAACTGCTGGGTTATTGTATCACCTGTACCAAGAAGGTGATCACAGTTCTGCTACGATTCTGAAGACAAAGCATTAGACAACTAAGCTAAATAACATGCAATACTAGAGGCTCTGATAAAATTTGAATTGCTTCAGTCTAATTAAAAATTATATATTTGTTGAATGAATGATTCAATGACTCACTCATAAAGGCTTCACTTGTTTCATTTTAAGAGTCATTTGTCGCCACACACTGGCCTAATAATGTAACAACATAATCTTTATTTGAAACATCTAATTACTTTGAAAATGTGATTTACTGAATTTTGATCGCTACCATAGACATCAGTGTTTATATCCTAACTATAAACTTTTATCCCAGTACTTTTATTATTTGAATGATTGTAACACAGAAAAAAAGAACTGTGTGTTTGAAAAGACTGTGAAGCTGTTTCATACATGTCAACTGCTCTCTCTGGATCTGAATGTTCGTCTGAATCAAGATTGCGATCTTTTAACATGTAGCTCTAGACCACAATTTGTAAAACACACTGCTTTGTTGGCAAACATACCTTTCCTAGTTACAATTATTATTAATACGAGTTCAGACAGTTACAAAATCAAATCATAAAAGCTGACAGGATAAGAGATTGCGCATGCATAAAACTCACCATGCATGAAGTAAATCCTGAGCTGTAGCATGTCCAAGAAACAGAGTCTCAAAATATTGAGACTGAACACAGTCACCAGCCCAGAGGCAAATATAGAGATCCATTTGTTTGCTGTTGGTACTTCTGTTAAGGCTCTCGTCAAACACAATCACAAAAGTCTTTGCTCACCTCTGAAATCAACTGCTGTTTAATAAATGGTGCCATTTCAAATTTCACCAAGTAACACATCTGATCTTTTCCACATGAAAATGTCGCTGCCAATTCTGAATCAGGAAACATAACTGATCTTTTTGATTTCGTCGTTTGATTTGTAGGAGTGGTGGCAGCATACTGTACACATTGCCCATAGCACTTCCGACAGTGTTGATGGGCTGCCAAATACAACCCTTAAGTCATTTCGGTCGCGTGTTTTTGCAGCGGGAGATTCGTGTGTGGAAGAAACCGTTGCAGCAGGAGATTTGTGTGTACATGAAGCCGACACACTATTTGTATTTGTTGCAGTTATGTCTTGAGAACAGTATTGTAATATGTTCGAAGTCTGCGCGACACTTTCTTGCCGTTTGGTGCTGGCTAAGTGTGATTCGACTGCTTTTATCTCCATCGTTCTCAACTGGAAATTCTATCGACATGTTGAACAATAAGCTTGATAAACATTCCCTGGTACAGACTTCAAACCTTTTTGAAACCATTTAGGCTGGAATAAACATTTCCCCATTTCTCCAACGTATCTTTCGGCCTTCCAATCAAACTACATTTCTAAATAGCGTGATTTAGAAAAGGTTAATCTGCGCATTTAATCCCAATTTAATTCCATGACCATATGAATTTAAGCTCTGCTCTGACCTTTTTAAGGCCTTAATTCACGTAAGAGCGATTTAAGCCTTTTTAAGACCAGCGGAAACCCTGACTGGGTACTATTCATAATTATTTCTTTCAATATATATAAAAAAATATTTGTTTTATAAAAAACACTTACTCTAAATGTTGGGAAGCGGAGGTAGAGCACATCCTCGTTATGAAGTCCATTCCCGTTGCCGCAAGCTCTGTGGTTTTCAGTCTGTAATGTTTCTCCGCTGTTGAATTGTAACGAGAATTGTAGAATATAAAGGGTTGTTGTTTTAAAAAATGAGTGTTTTTTTTTTTTTTTAAGTCTTTTTTAAGTTTGTGTTGGGGGAGGGAAGTGATTGGTGGAAACAATAATGAAAAAATGAATATTGCAGTTAAGTTTTAAAATGTTTCTGCTGGGGGGGAGTGATTGGTGGAAACAATAGCTACTTCTAGCCTCTAATGACTATAAATAGCAGCATACATTCAACTCAGGGTAACAGGTAAGTTTACATTAAGTCTCAAAACATTTTTATTTGATAATGCTTACGGTTTTATTAATAATGAATGATATACTCTACTGAATTTTCCTCTTCATTGAGTGAAGTAGTTGCAGTTTTGTACCTTTGCACACCAATTACATAGCTATTCCTGTTGTCCTCGGAGAACTCGGGTACACCATTCCTCCACCTGGAATAACAATACAAACACGAACATACGTATACATCATACTAAGCAATTAAAATCTAACTAGAATAGTATCATAGTTTAAAGTTCTAGGAACTGGAATATCAAATTACTTAACTTCCGGTCATGTTCTTCAGTACTCCAGAATTATGCATATTATAGCGTAAAGTCCCTGAAGAAAACTCGAATCTGCTTTTGTGGGATTGCTTCGGATTAAATGGGCAGAAACTTTTTGACCGTGTCTGAGAGTTTGTTATAGTGACTCTTTGGTAGTACACACAGTCCCTATGGGCTGAGACCACGGAAAAATAACAAAACCCGTCTTAATTCCTGTCTCGCTAACACCTCCACTCCTACACTCTTCATCTTCTCCAACACTTCACGCACACATCACGTACCCCCCATATTTTCCTGAGGGGAGAACCACCCACACACCCCATACACTCCTCACTCTCCATAACTGCTGTCTCCCGCCCTTACAAAGAACTCCCCCGCCTTTGCAGACAGGTAACGTCACCCCAGAACATGGAGTAGCCCCTCCCACTACCTCTAACCCCCAGGTGGCTACAGGTGTTAGAGCTCCAGTAGAGTGCCAGGAACAGCCTTAGCAATTATTCGGCATAGGTCTGCCCTGGCAACTATTTCCCAATGAGTTCAGAATACCTGCAAAATTAAACCAAAATGTATAAGTGCATGTATTCGGTGTACCAATCTGATATAGAGGTCAAAAGAGTTGAGGAGATCAATGACATCCGTGGCCTGGACATCGGACTCAAGGTGGATGCAGAAGTCACCCAGAAGTAGAAGCAGGACGCTGTCATTGTGGAGAGGTTGTGTGTGTCTGAACTGGTGTCTTTCCCACAGCACCGCTGCCCTCCTGAACCAGCACCATGACCTGTTCTGGCTGGTGGCCCACGGGATCCTGTCTGTACGGGCCGTCATGAACTCCCAGGGCAATGCCGGAAACCCAACGTGCCACCAGCATGGCTACCAGCTTGAGGAATCGATCCAGCATCTTTTGTGGGAGTGTGTGCCGTTTCCCCTTGTGAATGGAATGTTCCGGTCTCATGGGATGCCTTTGGTCTCCCAGTTGGTGCTGTATAGCCTGAGTACTGGCTAGGTAGCTCCCTGACAACTGAGATTGATTTGGATTGGATCCTACTAGTCCGTTTCAGGCAGGCACTTTGGACAGCTAGGGACCTAGTGGTGGGCAAGTCCCTTCACCCGATTGCGAGGATGACAGTGGAATTGGCCATGTGTGTTTTGGCATAGTCCATCTGGCGAGATGTCAAGAGATAAGGAGCGGTCATAGCCAGCCAACTCTTGCGACTGTAGACATTGTTTGAGGACCTACGTGGGTGGATTGCAGGATAGGGAGGAAAGATGCCATGTTACACATCTCAATCCCATCTTGAGGAGATGGACAGTGCATGCACAAAGCAGTGTGAGATGACCAAGTTGTGGTAAGGTTTTAGAGTGGTTTGTGAACTGTATTGATGTAATCAAGACCATTCTAACAGAAAAGGGCTAGCAATACCTTAACAAGCAATGGAGAGGTGGTTACAGCAGAGTGCTTAAGTCTACCGAAGGGAGGCCAGCCTCAAATAATTTACATACAGAACAAATGGATTTTGATGGATGTTTACAGAACAATATGCAAGGTGCTACCACATAGTGATAGCAGGGGATTTCTAAATTGAGGGGGGTAAACTCAGGGTCATTTAGCAGCCAGGAGCCAGGAGTAGCCAGTGATGCCCGCATCAAAAAAACTGATTCAGTCATTTCTACATCTCATTTAACAAATGCAAGGGAGAATCCAAGCACACCTGCTAATGCCAAAGAATGGATAATGGCTTATTAATGAAGACTGTTAATAATGAGGACCCTGGCCCTGAATGAGAGTCGAGAGAGGAGCCAATGCCTGTAATAAAATCAATTTAAAAAGCAGCGTGTTTTGTCTTGACTTTTAAAAGCCAACCTTGAACGATCTCCTTAATAGATAAACTCCCAAATCCTGATATAAATAAAAAAAAAGGAAAAGCCCCCAGTCTCTCCACCCACCCCAAGCACAACCCAGCATTCAAGCTCCCCACCCCCAGGCAGGTCAAAAACGGCAAAGCACTGCCAGGGAACACTCTGACCTCAAACTGGCCATTGTGAGTCAGGCCAGTCCATCAATGGAGCTCAGGGACGTGATGCAGAAGCTGAGACCAGCGATGAAGGAATGGGAGGAAGACGACCAGGCCATGAAGACAGCTGTGGAGACTGAGTGGAGACAAGCAAGACAGCAAAGCAACACAAACAAACAATGAATTACTTTGGCAAAAAAGGAAGGAGCCTACTTTCAGAGTATTCTGAAACTCTGAAACTCTCAGAGCATTCATCGTACTATTGTAATTTTGTTCTACTACATATGATGTTACTTTCTTAAAACGCAATATGTTTCCTGACGAGACTTTAAAAAGAAAACACATTAAACAATGTCCCTTTGTAAAATATTAGGGTGCACACATCGTTTTCCCACTATCCACCACCATTTTGCAAACCAAATAACCATTGTGCAATCTTGTTATAATTGTTGTTCAACCAAATTGTTATTATAAGGTAATTCAAACATACCCGCCCTTCCTCTAATGGGAGGTGCCCACGTCGTCGCCACAGTATTTCACTAACCCTATTGGTCACAGCTTTTACCCTACTGGGTCACGATAGGCCCTTTTGCTAATACATATCTCAAGGAAACCGTTGTGGTTACCTCCCTGGCCCTAGGTAGTTCTGCCTTCACCCAATATCTGTTGGGATGATGGCGCCACCCTTTTAAAAATGGACAATACCTTGTTTTGCATGACCGAGAACTAAAATTAGGAGCTTCTTTTCAAGAGCCAACAAAGGATTTTCAGCCTACCCAGATAGTGAGCAAAGACTAATTAACAAGAATGTATCAGGACTAAACTAAGACTCTACAGCTTAATTTATGATATGTTAGTTCACTGGGTTAAGAAACAAGTAAAGCAAAGCCAAAGATAAAAAGAATGAGTGAGAAAGTAGGCCCACAGACCCAGCCACAAACATTCTCACGTGCAAGCCCCAACTATAGAACACACGCACATCCGTCAATTCCCCCTTAGAAACTACATCAACCTGGTGTTATCAGTTTTCTACATTAATATGTGCGCCTCATTTAGTCGTACTCTTCGTATGTGGGACGCAAAAGCTTTAGACAGAAGTAAAGCATAAGCGAACACAATAAACAGATAACAAAATCCAAACACAATGATTAAACCATATAAGATATGATGAAATAATGCAGCACCCCATTCACCAAAGATCGCAAAGTTATTCCAGTTACCCTATTGGCTAAATGGAATCTCAGCTAGTATTTCCAGGTTCTTTCTCGCTTTGCGAATGTGCGCAGTCAAGTCAGTAATGCCTTCTGATATAGGTACAACACTCGTCACCTACCACTGACTCCCTCCCCTTTCTGCCAAGAGGAGGTCACCTGGATCTGTAAGGTTATAGTGCGGATAGCGACCATCTCTGTGTTGACCTTGTCCAGAGCCTCTGCTGTCATGTTTGTAGAAGTACGTACAGTTCGTAAGCAGTCAGCCGTGGGGTTAACGTTGCAGGCGGTGCTGAACAGTCCAAGGTGTAATTACAGGTGCTATGGTCCATTTGTCAGCTCCCGTCAGTGCGTAGTGACGCGTTAATACACCACAACCCTGTATCAGTCAGATTGGGCAGTAAGCGGAGTTGCCAGGCCTCGTCTTAGTGGCATTCCTGCCACAGCAGAGTGAGGCAGATGATGGCACACCCAGAATTTTGTGTGGTCATACTGTCATCTAGAACTACTAAGGTGTTCTGTTGCAGGTACCTCTCATGTCTGTGAATGTCTGTTTCCGTCGGAGCTGTCAGTGAGATGTCTAGAGGGATGTATGTCTGAATTGGAGAAAAAAAAAAAAAAGGAAAAAAAAAAATCAATCCATAAGTAATTACTACTAAAGCTGCTAAAATCACTACCCCTTAACATGCCTTTGGATAAACTTTCAATCAATCTATTTTTATAAAGCGCTTTTCACATTTTCGCCATATCACAAAGACGCTTTACAATAAAGGCAATATAATATTTCCCCTAAAGCAAGCCAGTGGGGACAGTGGCAAGGAAAAACTCCCTGGCAAATTTACTGGTGTTAAATATCCAGTGTAAAATGTTTGGTGTTGCCCAGTGTTAAAACTCAAGTACATTTTGATCTACAAGTGTAAAATAGTATCAATAAAGTAATTTTTCAGTGCTTAAACTTTTAGGTGCATTTCCTCAACAACTCTTTTCAGTTGGGAAATCGACCAAGGAGATTAATGTCCAGTTCAATAGTACGGTTGTATCGTCTTTTAAATAATTGTGTGATAGGAAAGTGAATATTTGATCTAATTATACTTAGCAAATAGTTTTAATATTGCAAAGAGGCAGCACATATTCTGAGCCAGTTCATGTGAGCACCACCTGTAACTACATTTTTTATAAATTAAATGTAAATGTATTGTAGCGTTTTTCGGAGTGCTACTTCTCTGCTGGGTTCAAGCAAGGAGTCAGACACCGATCAACAGAGAGACGTGCTCTTTCGAACATGCGCTTACGACTGCCTTGGCAAAGGAAGAACTGGCAGTGGAAAGAACTACTAACACATAGGAAAACAGAAAGCCCTCACACGCACAAGCAAACAAGCCCACGGTGAGTGAACTGAATCATAACGACAAAGACACTTAACGATATAGTTAACTAAACTTCTACACATCAACATTATAGAAACACGAAACATCGAACACATTATTTACGTTATTTACAGGTCGGGAGCCAGGCTTCCCAGCAGCCCCCTCGGGGATGGTTAAACACCATTGGCGCTGTTTTCCATCCCCCCTTACAGTATTATCACTATATTATAGATTTATGGCACAAATTATGTTGCAAGTGGACTGCAAACGTACGCGAAAAATCGTTAGGTTAGTTACTTTCATAAATACTAAAATAATTACGGTGTATTTATTTAATGAAGCGGTATTTCCCATTAATTCAAACGAAAACTATATTTCTTCAATTATTGAATCGTATACCCACTATGTTCAATTACACCAAGCAGCTCTTAGACAGGTTTGGTTTTATATTTAAGAAGAAAAAATGCACATTTATTTGAATATACATACAGGCATGGCGAAAGATTCAGATTACTCAGATTCTCAAAATGAAAAGAAAAACCCGGGATTTTGAACACATAGTCTGGGGCACCCCTTTCGTTGGCGCGCTGGTGGAGCTCACAATGGACAGGCGAATGTTCGCAGATCTACTCACATAACCGTCGGCAGTTCGACAGTGCAGTAGACAACGTAGCGCGGGCGGACGAGGCTTTTCGCCGTCTTCTACGAACACCTCCAACCGTACCAGTCCCTCGCTGTCTTCTCGTTTACACTCGCACCACGCTCTCACAATGGTCGCCGGAAGACTGTCTACTCAGTGTGGGTGAACTCTCCTTTCTAAACTCCGTGCCTAACTTAGCTTATTTAGCTTTAAAAAAACCAATCAAGTAGCTAGCCATTTAGTTCTTTAGTTTCCGACTTACTTAATCATTGTTATTGTTAGAGAGCGAGAGAGAAAAAAACAGACCTCCCGGAGAATTCAAATCAACCTATCACCAATACACATGTATCCCCTCGAAAATGTACTGAAACCTCTTCGCTCCCAAGCACTAGACTCGCTCATTCTCTTCCGCAAGTCGGACTACCCTCTAAAAATAACGAACTTTCCCTCCTTTTCTCCTCCGCCAATCTACCTCCAGCCCAGACCCATTCACTCTATTGCAACAGTATTAATGGAACACAGAGAGCACATGAAATGAAACACATTAGAAAACACTTTAAAACATCTAAAAAAAAAAAAAAACCTCGAGCATACTCTTAGATTTTGAACTGTATTCACAGGACACATTTCACAGGGTCGCTACAGGAGGAAAGAAGAAATTGGTTAAAATTGACGGAGCAGATTACAACAGTTTGATGACAAAGGGTAAGCTCTTCAATTAACTCTTACACACTTTTAAAGTGGTTATCGATGCTGTAATGAGTTTGAATGTGCTGTAATGTATTGGCTGGATGTGACAAGAAGACATTTTCAATCCATGAGACGGGTCTAATTTTACAAGATGACACTGGTGTGGAGTTAGATGAGGATGTATTCACGAGGCTGCTAGAGGAGAGATCACATGATATACTTTGGAAAGTTGTTGACCAAGATTCAGGCAATTGTATCTGTGATATACAAATACTTCCCTAGCACACTTGATTAAATTCATTAAATGAATACTTTATAAACTCTATATGAACAAAAGTATTGGGACACACCTCTTAATCATTGAATTCAGGTGTTTCATTCTGTCCCATTGCCACAGGTGTATAAAATCAAGCACCTAGCCATGCAGTCTGCCTTTACAAACATTTGTGAAAGAATGGGTCGTTCTAAAGAGCTCACTGAATTCGAGTGTGTTACTGTAATAGGATGCCACCGTTGCAACAAGTCAGTTTGTGAAATTTCTTCCCTCCTAGATACTCCGCAATCAACTGCAAGTGGTATTATTGCAAAGTGGAAGCGTTTTGGAACCACAGCAACTCAGCCATGAAGTGGCAGACTATGTAAAGTTACAGAGTGGGGTTGCCGAGTGCTGAGGTGCATAGTGCGTAAAAGTCGGCAACGCTCTGCTGACACAATAACTGCAGAGTTCCAAACCTCTGGCATTAACATCAGCACAAAAACTGTGCGCCGGGAGCTTCGTGGCATGGGTTTCCATGGTCGAGCAGCTGTATCCAAGCCTTACATCACCAAGCACAATGCCAAGCGTCAGTGCAAAGCATTGATTAAAGGAGGAGGCCTGAAATGAAATCCTAAGAATCTTAAATTCTGTTTTGATGAAGAAAGAAACTCTGATATATCTTGGATGGCCTGAGGATAAGTAAATTATCAGCAAATTTATTTTTAAATTGGGTGAACTATTCCTTTAACTCTAACAATTGCATTTCTGTAATTTTAGTGAATAATTTATTTTCAAAGCTGCGTCCCTTCCAAAGAAACGAAAATTTCTTGTGCTTTGAGAACCGTAACACTTTTGAGAACCGTAACACTATTGAGAACCGTAACACTATTGAGAACCGTAACACTATCCCATTGCTGACGGATCCATTCTCGACTGGATATGCAAGTACTGAAAGCTTTTGACATTGTGCTAAAATATAAATAATAAAATACTTAATGGAAGATTTAAAATGTTAAACAATATTTCAGGCTTTGAGCCACCAGCCAAGACTTGTCACTGTTATAAGTCTATTAAATTCTGTAAAAGCATTTGCTCACTAATGCCTAGTATATAGAAAAGTTCAGATTTTTTAAAAATGGTCTCATGACAAAGCAAACGCCACAGCAAACAGGATGCCAGGTCAAGTGGAACATCAGAAAACCAGGGCATTGCAGCTCAGAGCCGCTTGGAACCACTGTGAGCAGCAGTTGGAGGGTGACCAATGCAAGGAAGCGATATCTTTATGAATCATTACCCTTGATGCATTGAAGTCCAACATGGTGCTTTCAGTTTTTCCAGGATTTCTTGACACTAAAGGATTGGTAAGATATGGTTAATTGCATAAT
>JAOYSI010006690.1:0-12654 GCA_025775065.1 Hiodon alosoides | reverse complement strand
CCCCCCCCCCCCCCCCCCCCCCCCCCCCCCCCCCCCCCCCCCCCCCCCCCCCCCATCAGCATGTCTGCCGAAAATCAATGACTTTCTGTCTGTTAAAAAAAATAAAGAAATATCTTTTGAAGAGGTAAAACATGGCCTCAGCAACCCTTTTCCATGCCATGGCTGACATTTAATAAAGAGACCACGCTGTGCAGAACCCAATCTATTTACATTGCCTTGCGTTTCCTTCCACAGAGCGCCTCTTCAGCTCTTGCAGACATGGTTACCTATTTTTCCCATTTTGAGAGATTGTATTTCATAAGAGGCATAATGTACGCAGAAGCAAAAATAGTGAAGATGGAGCAGAAAGGCAACAGAAAACTGAAATAATTATTAGAAATAAAGGCACATTGTCTTTCCGTTTTTTGCAATTCAGAAAAAAATAAAACGTTGAAAAATAACGTCTCATAAAACGTCTCATTGAATAATATGCAGTCAGAGTGAGCTTTCAATAACAATTTTGTTATTTGCCAAATGAGCTTAAATTGACTGTTAAAGTTGCAATCATTCAGCAAAATTTTTCATGCAGAAATGTAGACTTTAGTCTTTTGGTGGATCAAATCTAGAAATAAATGATTTAAGTTCAATGAAGTTTGAAGTTGTCAATGAAAATATTTTTTATGGGCTCTAATATCATTGAGAATAAACAGTATTTCTTTTTATTAATTTGCAAATCACACTAAATGATTGTGCATTCAGTATAAAGTAGAGAATGCTATTTGCTCTGTATTTGTTGTTTGTTTTCAATACAAACTCTATAGTTAAATAGCAGGGTTAAGAACACAGGGATCGCTAAATTCACAATGAACTGGTCAGTATCGGACGGAATGCTTATAAACAGGTCATGCGGATTGCGCATGCTGTTTCTGTGTAAACAATTGGTTAATCTAAGAAAACCGTCAATTTGACACTGGATACGTGATCTAATCAGCAGCAAAAAATAACAGCTGCAATCTTGTCTTTGGTTTGTCTGGGTCAAGAAAGTCACCGCCTCCCATGGACGGTTTACAATATCCGCTTCTCTCACTGGTGGGGATGAAGCCCCAGACGTCATTAACCTTGTGCCCTACTGGTACAGTACGTGACCCGGGGCTGCGGCAGGCCGGCCCAGCCGACCCTCTCTTCACTTCAGACCCCCTCGACTCCCTGTGAGGAAAGCACGAGCGCGTGTGGCCCGGCCGCCATATCAGTTAGCCCTTTCGAAAGAAAGCCCTTTGTTTTGAAACCTTGCCTCATCTGTCTTTTATCAGACCTTTGAAACCGTGCTGGATATTCGTTCCCCAGGACATGATGACGAACATGTGATATGGAATGAGCTTGTAAATACACTGTCTTGTGTATTTACAAGTTAAACAAGTGTAATATAGGGGTGATGCTGGTATATGGCTTTCCACACTGCTAATACCAGAAGTATTCTGATGGAAGAAGCAACCTGGGTTCTGTTCTTTCTTACATAGATTCACATATTCATATGTTTCTCGTCATTAAATCATCCTCTTTGCCACCATTTTGAGTCTTTGTTGTTTATTTACCAACGCAAGGCATTGACATAATGTTGTTACAGTGTGAGTACATGCAAGTGAGCTGACCCTGAGTCAGGGGGTGGGGTGTCTGCATGAGTCAATGAGACAGGGCTTCAGAAGGGTGAAAGAGGGAGAGCTCATGTGCGTTTTTTTGTAGTTACAATATTGTTCTGTTATAGATGGGGTTTCAATTCCATATGTTAACTTCAGTAATAAAGTATTAACTGTTTGGCTCCATCTCCGTACATTGCATGGCATGATGTTTACACAAACCCTCCCGTGTTTTGCTCACAACTGAAGTCATCTGCATGATCTGATTAGATCAGCTGCTAAAAGGAACTTCTTTCTCAATGGAGAGGCAAAAACCTGCGAAAGATCAGAGATCAGATCAGCTGAGGAATATCTCAGGTCTTAATCTTTAACTGGAAACACAATTACATGTTAACTACTGCACAGTGTTTCAGTCTGAAAATCAATTTACAAATCTGTGACCTAGATATAATTAAACCTTTTAGAGAACATGATTCATATCAGTTCTCATCTTTTGGGGCTGAATTATATTAATGAAACAGAACATCTGCTTAAATTAACGGAGCTTTCAAAAGATAATCAAAAGATTAGAAAGAAAACCTGTGATATAAAGTGGTTTCATTGTTTTCTCCACCATTATTAAAAAATGAAAAACACCACCGTGGTAACAGCTAATAGATCCAATGACAAAAGGAACACACCTTATCTATTCTAATTTTGAACTATCCACATGTGGCTGACTGACTAGCTAACTTACCGCCGATAATGCTGGTGCTAATTTATTTGACAACACTTCTTTTTCAAATGAAAATTAAATTAATATATTCACAATGATTTAATCGATAATTAGCCCCTTATTATGCTGGAAGTCTAATTTTGTTAAACTAATTGCACATCAACCGAAACCTTGAAATCTCATTATTTCAAATTGTATCCCGCCGTATAGCGATAACTGTGTACTGTGTAATATAGAGGCTCTTTAAAAAGAACAGAGACAAAAGCAGGATCATTAATACTGTCTGACTCAATAAGTGTCGCGAGAAAACAAACTACTTGTGAGCAATTCCAAGTGCCGCTTTCGCAGTTTTTTTTTCTTTCTCCCTTAAATTCAGATGTTTAAGGATTTTACTTCTGCACAAATAGATCTGGTCAATATCCGATGGTTTTAAACGTCTTTGTTTGATAGCACTTGCTTTGTTGCCGAACTGGACAATGAACCGGCAGATTATGCCTGGAAAAGGACCTTGATAAACACTCAAGATGCTTCAGATCACAAAGATGTGACTGATTTGAGTTTGCGTCTGTCCTTGAATGTCCTCACCCTCAGGACCTCTCTCCGTCTCTCCCTTTGAGAACGCAACTGAAATCCAAATTGACACTACATAACTGCCTCACGAATGCTATTTCGAGGACAGTAGAATAGTTCCTACTTTTTTATTTTTTTTATTCATCGGTACATTTTTGTTTGGGCACAGTGGACTGACATCAGTATACTCTCTACCAGCAGAGGAATTTAAGAGTAGGCTGAGTTTTTCGACATAATAAGGGAAATTTCTTGTCGTGCATCAAAGGGAAGCATAGAATGTATTACTCTCGTGCTAGATAGCAATAGCAACAATATTTTTGTTGAATTTGTCATTTTAAGTCTAGTTGTTTTGTTACTGATTCACATTCTATTTGTGTGTTGTGGTCTTGTATGGGATTTGACAAATTGATTTTTATTTACCTAATGGGAAATCATGATTGACATTTTGTCAATCCTCCTCTAGGCGTGTATTGGTAAATCCTTTCATTGCAATGGCAGTGGCTGAAGCCTTGGTTCGTGGTTGAAGTTTCGCGGAAAACTCGATTCCAATGACTATATCTGAATGAGCTTCAAATAAATGTTTGATGTTTAATATTCATCTGTTAAAACAGAGGGACTAAAGTAACTAAAGTAAAACTGCGTTGGCTAGTAGAGGGAGAACAGTAGTTGTCACAAATGGAAGTCTCACAGAGGGCCCTGCATGGGCTTATAATGTAGAAATGGAGATGCAGAAACGTTTGTTTTGGCAAAGATCATCAGAATGACCATCGTGGCTGGATGTACAAGAATGCTTGCATGCAACAAACAGATTTTGTGCAACTTTATTTGCTCACATATACTCAAGTACGAAGACGCAAAATCAATGAGACAGCAGGCTGTTCCACATTTCATAATAACGTCATAGATTAATCAAATGTGTGAACTTTCAGAGGCATGGAAATAAATTTACCTGACATGCAGTGTTACTTCCCATCTTTTGTACCTTGGTTTCTTTTCCAAACATTACAGGGAGCATTTTATTTATACTCTCACATTCAATTAATTATTTACTAATAGCCTTAGGGTTATTCTTTCAAAGCCTGGCAATCATTTTCTATGTATAAATATATTGCGTTACACCTAAGTATGTCCTATTTTGCAATATGATTCATTCTTTCTTGTCTCGCATACTTTTGTGTTGATGACGGATGATGTTTTAAATGTGTCGTTGGATTACCTTAGTTAAAAATTAGCTTGGATTTTTTTCAGTCATTTGGACTCCCGACAAGATGAGTTGCCGATGCAGTGTTCTGAGATACATCGTACAGTGCAGATACATTGTACATGCAGTCAACCATGACAATTTGTATTCCTACGCATGCTACCTAATGGAATGTCCCTGGTTCCCATCTAGCCACGTGCATGATTACACGGGCAGTCTTGCATAGTCCTGCTGGGTGCTGGAGGAAATTGAGGGCCAAATAGAACAGTTATGCACGTTTTAGCACATTACTTTATGGTTCTCTAACAACAGGGCTAATGCCTTGTTTTATTATAGTGATAATCACAGTATTTTTTGGGAGGCAACCAAGGAGAACTTTGCAAGTACTTGAGTTTCACTTTGGCTGATAAAAAAAACCACTTGCATTATCTTATTTTAACTGTCGGAGTTGTTTTTTATTTTTTTATTTTTTTTGTTGAATTAAATTTCAAACAATTTTATAGTCATACAGAAAGAAAAATGTATTTATTTTGCAACTAATGATTTCTGTCACAGGCAAAGCCTGGCCAGTGAACAGTTTCATGTGTAGATAAACATGTCTATAGAGATTTTACTGTTCTTAAATAGTTTCTAAATAAGGAGGACGCAGTTTGTATTGCATAACACAACTTTGTGCTAAAACCCAAAGGTTTTGTAACAGTGCAAGATCAAAACAAATGGTGGTCAGGGGAGTGCTTTTAGCAGCAGTTTATTTCTCCACGCATTATAGCAGCCAGGCTTTGGAAAAATAATTAATCAAGCTGAAAGACTCCTCGAAAATTCTCTTTGAACCAGCTAAATTACCCAAAGGGTTTAAGCAATCCAGTCTGACACAATTCAGACTTGCAGGTGAAAAAAAGCGTAGGTTAAGATTGGTACATCAAATACATCTTCCTCTTATTCTCGCTCTCCAGAGCTTTCCTGGCGGGCACCAGAACTGAATCCACGCCTCCTCGGCCTGCTTACTGCTGGAAGGCGATGAGGTAAGGGTTGTTATGTGGCCCCACTGCCATCAGGTGAACTTCATGATGAGATGGGCGCCACGTCACAGAAGTGCCTCCATAACCGGCTTGGGGAGCAGCGCCCGTCAAGGACAACCGACCTCATCGTCTCGCAATTAGTAGTCTGGACGGATCTCTGCCACGTCCTGCTCTGAAGACCCCATTTCCACCGCAGTGTTTTATGACCGACCTTAGTCTTGCGGCGACAGAGACAGCAAA
This sequence comes from Hiodon alosoides, assembly GCA_025775065.1. Lineage (NCBI taxonomy): Eukaryota > Metazoa > Chordata > Actinopteri > Hiodontiformes > Hiodontidae > Hiodon > Hiodon alosoides. Next base: position 7,296 of record JAOYSI010006690.1, on the reverse strand, counting down.
TGGCGCCATACACAAACTGTCATTTTCACCTACCTAATAAGCGCAAGTTGTACCCGGCCTTGTATCATTGGTGTGTCTTTCAACAAAGGTCAGACAACGCTCTGCGCTCCATCAAATACAAAGCTGTAGCGAGACATCAGCTTGCATGAAGCATGTCAGCCTAGGTTTAGATTACAGCACAGCTCTAAAACTGTACCAGTCAGGCTTATTAATAACTTACAAATGAGTTATCTCCATGTCCATGGGTGTTTTGTCCAAATGCTCTGGTTTCTGACCACAGTTCAAGATTCTTACTAATTAGGCATTCTTCATTATTCGGTGTTTATGTAACAGCCGAGATTTTTATGTTTAAGTAATGCCTCTCGGCATTCCGAGAGGCTCAGACAGTTGTCCTGAGCCAACTGAGCCCTGTGAGGAAGTTTTTAAGACGTTCAAAACCAGCTCTTTTTTCACTTGCCAATTGTGACCGGGAGAGCACAGTGGCGGCTCACAGTTGGAGGAGTTGGAGTGGTTTGAACTCGGCTGGGTTTCTTTTTGCTAACCACCGCCTCCTGTTGGCTTCCTGGGTGTCTGCAGGCCTGCAGTGCCAACGAGAGGGGCATGTCTCTTCTCCGAACGGTGTTGAATCTCTTGTGTGGGCCGTGTAAAAGAGACCGAAGACTTAAGGGCAAGGAGAATGGTCGGTGACAGTTTGTATTGACGAGCCAAGATTCATTAACACAGCTAGCGATTCCAAATTGGGGAGAAAAACTAAAATATATTTCTTTTAAATAGCGCAGTTCAATGTATGGCTTTCAAGAAAAGGCTAATTCATTTACAAACAAATGTATTTTTTCTATGTTTTAGCAAAGCACAAAATATTAAGAGTTGTATTATTGAACATATATTTTGTGGTGCCAACAGAGAAAGGGTGCCTGTTTTGAACAAGATACATTTCCGGAAGGTATGTATGCTTAAAAATGTTGATGGTGTTATTTGCCAAACTTCATGAATAAAGATGATAAAATTAGCATTTGCCTGTTCTGCATTTATTTTGCTGATCACAGAGCAAGATTGGTTTAATGATGTACTGTCACAGTGAACTATTTTATGCAAATTTCACTCATATTCAATTAATGAATAATATTGTTGTTGCTCCACATAGCGGGTCAGGCAACCATACCCTCTAACGAGTAACCAAGAGGAAGTGAAGTGTGTTTGTGTGCCCCATGCCAGCCAGTGGAGAGCTGACAGTGTAGGTGACTGGATGAGGCAGGATAATCCCCAGAGACACAGAGGGGCAAGACCAGCGGAAGATGACATTGGTGGTGGTGGAACTTTCCACCTATAGTGAGGGGGGAGGTCCTGATTGCAAGCTCATCATAACTCAGGTTGCCAAAAAGGGGGTGGAAATGAGCACTGGAAAAGAAACGCATTTGTAAGGTAAAACGTTGGCACTTTCCCCTGCTTGTGTGGGCTGGCTGATCACGGTTTGTGTTTACTGCGGGCTTTAGGAGGCAGCGGCTGCATGCAATGGCAATGGTCAAACATACACCCGTGCATGGACTTTCTCGCCAGCTCATTTGTTTTACATTCATCCCGAATTAGCCAGTGAGCTCTCACAGCAAAATCATTCTACGTTACAAATCTAGCTGACGTAAAGTTTCTTGTGCAACCCATGAAAAACATCATTCATAGACAAATAGGGGCTAATAATTCTGCATAGTTTGCAAGAATCACTGACTTCTTTAGATCACCCACTGACAATATTTCAGCAGTTAGAGCCGATGCTAGCACCTAGGCAGAAACAGAGTTGCTGCTGTTAGCGCAGAAGCTCGGCTGACATGGTTAAGTTATATAGGTTTGTGTAAGACAGGTTTGCATCAGTCATTCAGACTGGTCCTTTAAAATTTTGTGTAAAGAAATGAGTGCCATACAGGCTACACAATATTAAAGCGGATTTGGTTGTTACTTAAAGTCTCTCCGCTTAATTAAACAAGTCGAGATTAAGTCAATGTGTTCATTTTGAAATTTAATTAAATACAGAAGCTAATAACAACATACATTTATGTTTGTTGAGATATGAATGTTGAATTACCCTGAAAATGCAGGAAAAAAAAATGTAGAATAAATAATTGCACTTGGTCCAAATTTGGGCTCATTATTTGTGAAAAATGATTGGCTGAACACGTTGGCAGACAGCAATCGCTAACACCAATTTCCTGGACTGAAATGGACGAGGCAGGAAAGAATGATTGACACTTTGTGCTTGCACACAATTCAACTAACAAAACTAAACACCGCTCGAACAAGTAACTGCGCACCCTATCGGGGCTGTCAATCAATGTTTTTGTCTATTAAATTAGGTTTTTGTCATTCAGTGCTGTTTTTTTTCTTTGATGATTTTTTTTGTCTATTCAACAGGGGTGTAGTTAAGTTGATGCATGCTTTTTTATTTAATTAGATTTTTTTGTTATTTACTTTCTGTCACATTCACCTCACATGAAGGAGTCCCCGTTGGAAGGGGGGCTATGGAATGCCCTGGAGTTTATCAAGGGGGACCTTTGCTAAGAATGCCTATGTGCACAGAATGTTGTCAAGCAGTACAGGCTACAGGTGTGGATTGCTGTAGTTGGAAAAAAAAACAACATTAATAAAAATCAGTTTGCACTTTCTTGGGCAGGACAATGAGATAACTTTATATGAGGAGGAAAAAATGTGGGGTATTCCCAGAGCACTGGTGTTTTATCAAATGCTCCAATTTACAAAAAGGATCCCACAAAAAGATCCTATTCAGAAGGTATTTCTGTCTCATTTGTATCATCGCTGTGGGGGGTTGAATTGACGTTAAGATCATTTACTCACTGTAAATTAATCGGGGAAGCTTGAATGGTAAGTCCAAATACTTACAAGAAAGTAGATAAAAACAAAGCCTGCGAATTACTGCACATATCAAAGAACTTGTGAATATGGCAAAAAAAAGCCGTTGTGTAAAGACATAAAGTTCGAAAACTACCTTAATGCTCCCATACAATATATTTTATTTGCAGTAATGATCAAGGTATCGATCAAACTGAAGATGAGATGTATTTAATGTGAGCATAAAGGTAGTTTTAGAACTTCATGTCTCTGTGCGATTGCCTTTTTTTGCCCTATTCACAAGTTCTTTCATATGTGCTCACCAAGGTCACGCACATCAAATGAAAATGACTAGTATGACAGTTCCTTAATCAATCACTGAACAGGAAGTAGGAGAGTGGTCTGATCTGCGCTAGCAGTCTGAGATCTTCTCCTTGTGAGCCTCCCTGAGAGTAATTGCAATGTCACAGCTGACTGATTTCAACTGGAGACCATTCGTGAGAGTAAGCTATACTCCAATTAAAGCAGATCACGCCATTGTGACCTGAACTTTCCTCGTTCATAACTATGGATGAAGGTCTGTGTGTTGAAACTGTCTTCCATACCTTTCAGCTATTGTTCATTGCTTTGTCAACATTCATGCTTCCTGATTAACCTGCCATCTCAGATTTATTTAAAGAGCTCCGAGTAAGACTCTTGAAATTACTTGTTTTTCAGCTATTTAAATCTTAAAAACTACTCATCTAAACCCTCAACTTAATAAATAAAACTCTTAAATGACTTAAGTGCGTCCTTAATATAAATCTGAAGTTCTACATTCTATCATTGAATTATTCAAATCCTTAAGAGAACTTCTGTATGATGTCTGACTTTTCTGTTTTGATTTATTAAACTGCTCAATTTTTACTGACATGTTTTTTCTCTATACTTGTAAAACATTCAAAACCAGAATTTAACCATTTTCTGTAAGTGAAAATCAATGCTTTGTAGCACTAAGTCATTTCAGTATCTGTAACAATAAATGTTTTATTAAATATTGAGTAATTTATCCCCCCCCCCCAAAAAAAATGACTTAGACATCTTATGACACTGAAAAAGATACTTTCGTGCAGTGCGGAGCCTTCTTTATCTCCTGAAAGAAAGCTGAGACACCATGGTGAGCACAAAAAATCAAACAAAATAAAACAATAAAAATCATCTTGTGTCAGTATTCATCTCCACAGCAGCTCTGAGACCCTGTGGGTTAGAGCGCTCATGCTTTATGTAAATTGGCTGGCAAGTGTTTCTGGATCACCAGAGGCCTAGTGTGCGGAGCCACAACCGCGCAAAACATCCCTCTTAAAACCGATAAAAGGAACCACTATCAAAAGCCAAAGACATAGCTTCTACTAGCATGTTTAGGGTGATTGCGATAGATTTGTCTTGATTTAATGCCGATGCAAAGTATAGCGTGGCCAGGTGGCCCTTAACATGATTTGTGAATTGAAGTCAAATAAATTTAATTGATGATTAAGTGATTTTAATTGCATTGCATCATAGTTTCCTCATCTTACTGTTGAGACATGGTCTCTTTGCTATGTTCCAAGATGCTATGCAAAGTTCCCCGTTGAAATAATTCTTGTTCGAACAGCTGGATTGCATTTCCACCAGAAATCAGTGGATCCCATTGCCCTGAGGTGTTTATGTGAACACTATATCAGTGTCTGGTATGCACGGCAAAGTACAGAATTTTCAGGTTATTCAATCTCGGTTTTTTCTCCCTAATGATTTCACTCCCCTTTAACCGGTTCATGCCGGTATTCAAAGTTAACAGATACAGGAAATACATTCCCAGTTCACCTGCAGAATTTCCAGTTCACACCAACAGCTGTACAAAACTGAAACTTCATACCAAGTCCTTCACTATTGTCGTGTTGTGCTGGGTTCGGATCCAGCTTATTCCGTGTGGGGTTCTCCACGCCATGTGACTTTCTGGGTTCCATCTGCTGTCCAAAGACCAACGTGTAAGCCAAACCACGACTATGCGTCTGCCTGAAAAAGGTAAAAACTGAAAACGTAACCCCTATTCTTCAGTTTGCATATCAGGGCATGCTGGCTGGATGTCAGGAAGGAGGAACTGTGTGCAAGATCTCTTGGCTACTGTTTCTACTGTGTTTAGCATCTGATACTGTCTTGCCGTTGGCACTGCATATGTGCTAGCATTGCAAGTTTGAATCTGTCGCAGCATAAGCCAAAAAACTCAAACACTTTGTCTACATTTTCTGCTGAATGCATCAACAAATCTCACATTATATTTGTGTGTGAAATAAAGTTAAATCACAGCAAGTTAATACTGTATTGGATGGACATAATAGTAATTAAGTGTTTTTCTCTGTAATTAAAGATTACAGCAATACACTGTTATACAGTTTTTCACTGCCAAGTCGGCTGTTTTAAGCTTTTAAAGCATTTAGAATTCTTATTAGCTGTAGTAGAAGTAGTGGTGGAAAGAGAAAGTGAACAAGGTGCGTTTGACGTTTGACTTGATACAGCTGAAATAATACCATTACCCTCTCTCATGGGCAATCCTCACCATTAAAACAACAAACGGAAGCTCCTCAAAAAAATTATAATCCAGTACACAATAAACAGGGACAGGGACCAGGAGCAGGGACAAGGACTGGGACAGGAACAGGGACAGGGACAGGAACAGGGACAGGGACAGGAACAGGGACAGGACCGGGACCGGGACAGGGACAGGAACAGGGACCGGGATCGGGACCGGGACAGGGACAGGGACCAGGACATGGACATGGGAGCCGGGACCGGGACCGGGACAGGTACCCAGACCTGGTTCTTCATCAGGTAACGTTTTGATCCTCACATTTATATTCCCTCTATTACTAGATGTAAAGGGCATAACACTGGAGTCACACAACTGATTTAGAACAATACAGTAGCTGCCTGCTCTGGTGATGGTCACAGAAATAGTGGATGACGATCTCTTTAGCAGCACTTGTCTGTGTACCTTCCTGCGGCACTTTACAATAAGAGATCTTGCAACTAATTTTGCACTGGGACCCCTCAATCTAGGGCGCTCATGTACATCGCTCTGGATAAGAGAGTCTGCTAAATGACTAAAATTTAAAATGCAATGTAAAATGATGATACTAGCAGAGCTAGTTAAAAAAAAAAAATGACAGACAGAGAGAGTGTGGAACAGAAACACAGGGAGCAATGCACTGTGTGGTACATTGGAAATTCAGACACGGGACGTCAGACACCTCTGCCTGGTGCAATTATTCGTTGCTATTATTCAGAGGGTGCACACGCTTGGCCCTGCACACGACATTTCATATAAACATTGCCAATCTTCCCCTCGTGGCATTACAAGCTTCAGTTAATGTGAATAAATGATTCGCTGAAAAAACGCTGGCATACTTCCTTAAGCAACCCTCCCACCCCCAAATTCGGCCTGGATCTGAAGTCTCTAAGACAACCCGGGCCTGTGGGCTTATGTTGCAAGCCCCTCCATTTTCTCGTCATTCCTACAAATGAGACGAGAGCCATTTCTTGCCGACTGATAAGAGCTGAGATTATTAACGGCGTCGCGCGGCGGCCTGGCCCCGTCCGGGCTTTGTGGCCGAGTTGCTCGAGTGAGATAGTGCCTCGCTATCAATCCTCCTGAGTAGGGGCTCTCTTTTAATATGGTTTTTAATGTGCGAAGGCGGACGGGGGCACCTATTTCAAACTGCAAAGTAAGGCATTTGTACTCGATATTAGAGCTCAGTATCTGCATCTCCAGATGGACACTGGGAAGCTGTGTACCAAACAGGAAAATCCGCACACGGAACCTTTCAAAGTCAAGCCCTGGCTGATGAGGGAGTATTTCTTGGGTCTGAGTTCAAAGCAACTTACATAAAATGTTATATTTATGTTTATATTACATTTAACATTGTGCCTTCCCTTTATCTTCACAAAGTGACATTTTTGATGATCCATTGAAATCAGTACTCTAACAGCTGGTTCAACGGGGCCGTAAACTTTGAAAAACAAATGGAATGAATTTCTCATTATAGCCCACCAACCCAGACATGCCATACCATCCCTGGAGTACAGCAGCTGTCCTCTTGCTAAGCCCCCGACCTCACACTCACACACACACGCACACGCACACACGCACGCACGCACGCACGCACAGTAGTACAAACACAGACACAGACACACACACACACTCACACACACACAAACACACACACACATACACACACACAAACACAGACACAGACACACACACACACACACACACACACACACGCACACACTCACACGCACACGCACACACAAACACACACGCACAAGCACACACACACAAACACAGACACACATGCACACACACGCACACGCACACACGGACACAAACACACGCACGAGCACACGCACACAGACACACATGCACGCACACACGCACAAACAAAC
>JAOYSI010006689.1:0-12655 GCA_025775065.1 Hiodon alosoides | reverse complement strand
CACACACACACACACACACACACACACACACACACACACACACACACACACACACACACACACACACACACACCCTCATTTTTAAGTAAACCCTTGGGGCTTTTGCAAGTCTTTTGGATTAAGTCTTTTTGAAATTATTTTAGGCGTATACTAAATGTCATTATGCATTTCCTCTGGGTCAGTAGCTCTCAATCCTGGTTCTGCCCCTCCCCTGTAAGTGTGTATGTGTTGCCACCACCTTCTTAATTAACTAGGTTTGACTGAGTTCAATTAAAAACTGGCCTCATCATTATCTGCATTGCTTTAGTGTGTCAAAGGTGTGGAAAAAGAAATGCCTACGGTCTCATAATGCCCCACCCCCATTTGTATTTTAAGAACATGAAAACTGTATAGGCTAATCGAGTTAATTGGGCATAATGAGCTGTTCAATTAACGAGAGCTCGGAATTATGAAACACAATCAGTTTAACGAACGATTCATGTCGCGTTACTTATCTTACCGATTTAAGGACATCAAAATAATGCGATTATTTTTCCACACACAATTTGTAGATGTTATAGCGGGTAACTATCTAAAGATGTCATATCCAGACCCCAACCTCAATTAATTAACTGCTCAATCGAATCCTGAATGAGAAGTGCTTGATTGGTAAGTTTTAAATAAATAAATAAATAAATAAATAAATAAATAAATAAATAAATAAATAAATAAATAAATAAATAAATAAAAACACACGCTTGGAGGTTCCACGACCAGGATTTAGAACCACCGCTCTGGGTCATAAATTCAGCAAAATAACCCTAACCCTAATTTAAACTGTTAACGCAAGCCTCCGAAACTGATTTATAGAAGTAAAGTACAACGCAGGACGGAAGGACACAAAGGGTGTTCGTGCAGCTTTAGATCGCTTGAACACAAAACAAAAAGTGCTCTTTCATTCAAATAAGCCTCCGGACAAACGGATGGTGGACTGGGGGGGAAGTGTCCTTCTGTAAAGTACACGATAGCGAAAGTAAAATTTAGTTTTAAATTACACAACCACGGTAGACCCCTTCATACACAAAAGGAGGCCAGTAAATCTTCTTACCGCTTTTTTCTTTCCCATTGGTATGTTGAAACTTGTTGCTGGTGTTTGATTCAGCTTCCGATCCATGATGCTGGGCAGACGACACAAGGAGGAACAACAGCGGCAGTATCATTTGTATTGTGGTGGACGGCGAGCACTATATGTACTTCAAGACTGGCGTTTCTGGACTTAATTTCACCATACACACACTGTGGCTGGAAGGAAGTAGTTATCCAGATCCCGAAACATCTGTAGAGTATATATGTAAAATTGTGTCCACATAATCTCATTCAAAAAGATCGTCCTTCTCAGTATATGAGTAAAATAATTTTCAACGCAGCCTTTTGGTCTAACATAGAAGGGAAAACTGAAACGCTGTATTTTGAAGCAAGTGTGCTTCAAATGCAAATTAAGAGCACCTGTTAACTTTATGAAAAGTTGAAGGAGAAACTTTGAAAATATCTTAGCTGTTCATTTGCAAAGTGCCCGCCGCAATTAATGTCGACGCATGTAATGAACGTTGTGAATCATGCATTACAATTTTTAGAACCTTTGCTATTTGAAGTCTGTTTTCCAGAAGAAAGATGCATGGCTTCGACTGGGTATGTCTAGTTTTCAGTTGATTGTTACGGTGTTCTTTCTTCTTATTTTCTTATCGTGCCGTCCGAAGTTTACAAATGATTTAAATATTTTACATTCCAAACAGAGACGTGAGTCGTGCAGTAGATAAAATTAATCTGATCGTGTTTCCGGATGATCCAGCAAAGTAGTCCCGGTGTTGTGTGAAGTCTGATCCCATATATAACAGATTAAATTCAGAGGCTGTGCTGAGGCGGTAGGGGCTGAATCTTGGGTGGACCCAGACTGCCAACTGGCGACGCAACAGGTGCGATACATAAAGTCATACTTCCCAGCCGAAGGAAACTCCCCTGGGAAAGCGTTAACCGAGTGTTTGCTGCCTTTCACAAGTAAAATCTCGGCTATGTCCTTCAATTAGACATATCTGTAATATAATATATATATATATATAATTTTTTTATTTTATTTTGGTGTTCTATTTTGTACATTTTTGTTATGTTTTCTTGTACCGCTCTTAACTTCTGGTAACAAAACAAATTCACATATTTACTTAAGGTATTTCTAGCCTCGTAAGAAGACATTTAAGACGTATAATTGTCTTTCAGTTGCAGGACATGCATTATAAAACATTTCATGAAGAGTTCCCTTCACTAAATGACCTAATTGAACCAGAAGATTCATGCATACATTAGTTGTTTTTTTTGTTTGTTTGTTTTTGTTTTTTTTTATTACTTCTGCATACATATAATAGTCTAATTGGATAAGAATGTATTCAGCTTCAGGAAACATTAGTTACATTACAGATAGTGATGTAGCCTAAAACCCCATATTAATTCTCTCAATGCTCAGATATGTTTATCCTGTGCCACAAAAAATATTCCACATTATTTAATTTATAGTTTAACAATAGTTTTAAAATGTGGTCACGGTATTTATAGGTGAGGTTTAAATGATGAGCAGACATCACCTCAGGGTTAAGGGGGGGCATCCTAGTCTGAAACAGTTTGGCTGTAGAATATCCCTCTAAGGCACTGATGAAGCTACATGCATTAGAAAGAGACGCCTGAAATTTTCTGGCAAAATGCACCAGAAATGTCATCCTTCTTCATGAAATGACTTTAATATATTTTACCAATAATACAGTGATGTCTGCTGAAAGTACCACAATACCACCTGAAAGTGATACTTGAGACAGACAAAGGGGATGAGATCTTATCTAGGACCTTCTTTGAAAATATCTGCTGCTGACACAGACTAAGATGTCAAACTAGAAGAAGATATGAATGAACAAGTAAAACCCTATCATGGAAAACCTACCATTAGGCCTACATGAGAACCAATGAAACTGATGTGAACTAAGACCAAACATAATGGCAGCCTGGCTGCAGTAAGAACAATGTTAATCAACAGAGAGCCAAATGAAAAGAGAGATGGCCTAGACGTGATAAAAAAACAGACTTCTATCTAGACCCGCCGATGAAAAACAATAAGATTACAATACCAAGTTCAAGACAAAAAGAATCTCGGGCTGGAGGAATCATCTCCTCGCTCTATGAATGTCCAATCCTGTTGAGAGAATTCTCTCTTGGAAACAAATGTTGAACTCAAAAGAAACTTTAGTTCGAAGGAAATCTGACTCTGGCATAGGAAACCTGAGTGAACTGGAATTGCGATCGGTTTTAATAGCAGTGTGCTTTGGGTAAAGCAAAGATAGATGGACACAGTGTTTTTTGAAAAGAAAGGAAAAAAAAGAGACATGCATTTAAAAATATTACATACTCTACCAAAGGTTCGACGTGGACTCAGAAACTGATATTGCTGTGCAAAAGGTGACTCTACCTCCACTGAACCAGAGCACTGTTTCCACTAGCTCCAGACACTGAAACCAGACACTGGCTCACTAACTCATCCATCGATCAGTACCTCACTCCCCTCAGCTAACCAAACCCCCAGCTCATGGCTACCACCACCTGCCCACCTGTGCTGGTCATCACTGTCCCCCACACCCCCGAAGCACTTACTCACACATGGTATGTGCACAAGGTCTCCCTCGGCCAAACCACGGGTAGAACAAACCGACACCGTAGTCTTCCATAATGCTGTCTGCCAGCTCCGTCCAGTTCGCTGCTATATTTTCTCTTATAAAAGATGAACCATCCCCATAAGGATTACTTATTTAATATATAATGTTTTAATGTAAGGAATATGTATGCATATATATTTAATTGTGATATAGAAATATTTGATAAGGTATACATATCAATTCTACATGTACAAAACAAATATAATGTAAAACTACATTCTTTTAAAATTGCTGAAAATTTGTATAGATACTTAAAAAGCAGTGGCATATCTTCCAAAACATGATCATTTGGTTGTTACATAATTCTAATATTTTGGCTGACAGTAACCCAGAGGAACAAACAGAGAAACCTCAGGCATTTAGCTTTGACTCCACAGCTAAATTGCGTGTGGTCCTGATGCAGTGATTTTCCGTAGCTCAGAAACAACTGCGCATGTAGCAGAACAGGTGCACGCCAGGCAGACTCCATCTTGACAATCTGTAGGTTTAGTGCAAGGCCAACAGGAACACACGAACGGTTTTTAGAAATTGTGCAAGGGCAGATTGATGTCAGATGTCAGTGTTATTTCGTGGCTCCCGTGAATTAAATAGAGTGACGCGAGGACAGGAGGAGCTCACGCATAGTTATGATATCATTTTCCTGCCTTTGCAAGCCGCTGAATCGAAGATCTTGTCATTAATTTTCCTGTCCAAATACTGAGTTTTTTGGATAACCGCAATCGGATGGTAAGTGGCATACGGCATTTCCCGTAGCGATGTGTAAATTACGTTTTTTCAATGTTTCGTTTTTTCCCCTAAAATTGTCGCATCTCCTGTTGCCTCAAGCGGTTCTGTTGCCCCCCCCCCAATCAATCAATTTCCATTAAATGCAGATACGTGTGCTATGTTCGAGTGTCAGTAAAACTGTTGCTGTCTGTTTACCCGTCGCGTAATTATCAGGGTATTCTGTGATTCCACTCTATGTGGCTCGTTATGTACTTAATATGCATGCCAAGATGCCAAGGCTAGTTATCGGCTTGATATTTTTTATAGAATGAAATGGTAAGGATAGCGTCCACGATTAAACTGTCAGCTACGTTGTTCCTTGATCTGGCTACTGCAAAAGTCCATAGTGACACAGCATGGTGACATTATAAAACCCTAGCTTCTTGCGTTCTTAAAATGGTATTTATTCAACGTCATGTTAAATTGTATAGCTAATGTTGTTTGGAAGGATAGTTACTCAAACGAAGTGAAAGTGAAAGGTTTAGCATTTAATTCCTCCTGTTCAAGTGATACTCTTATATTAATTACAGTAAACAATGTTTACTGTAATTGTTAAAAAATGTTTTAAAAAAATGTTTTAGTGCCAATATGAATGCTATACCAACTTATGTAACTCTTTGAACTGAAGTCTTTAAACTTTGTAATTGTTGAAATGAAAGCTCCAGAATCCAGAAACAGGATCCAGAAGTCTATCAAAAATGTTTGTTTCCTTTCCTCTTTTTTTAAAACGAGCCATTCAAATGATCTTTTTGACACCTGTATTTGAACTACATGTATTGCAATAGAATATTACTGTATGACATGCCATTTAATCTCCTAAATAGATAGTTTTCCTCATAATTTCGAAATACACATATGTATTTCTTAGCTGTTTGGCTAAAAAGGGTGGCTTAATCAGACCTCAAGGAGATTTTGTGCTCTCCATGACTGTAAGGGGCACGTTATAATGAACTGTGATTCTTTTGGATATGGAGGTGAGAGCGATCTATGTTGAGCAGGATGAATTAAGCTCAGAAAGAAGCGATACATAGAATATGCGAAAGAAAGTTTGAGCGGGATGAATTGGACGGAGAATGTGTAACGTGGTTCCTATTTTGGTGAGGAATCCATTCCACCTCAGACAATACAATAAATTAATAACCTGGGTTAGTCTGAGTTCCGAGAGGGCACCGGCGGACTGCCTGTGCAAGTTAAGTGCAGGGGACAAAGAATATGTGGTTGGGAAGAGACAGAAGAGATATGAGCGATGTAATTGGATTAACAAAGTTGATAAGAAAGGTTATGATTCGTTGAGTAATAGACAGTGAGGGTTAAGAGGGGAATGCACTGGCCAGAAAAACAAACAAAAAAAAACACCCTGGATTAAGTGCAATAATAATCCTTTTCAACTGGACAATGGGAAGCAGTAGATGAGTAAGGAAACAGGGTTAGATTTAAATGAAATGTATTAGTTGTCGGCTGTAGAAAGAGAGTACTTTAACACGTGTCATGTGAAAATCGTGAATGGCCCGGGGTCCACTGAGGGATTGTCTCTGACCTGTTGGGGTAAATTTGACCCAACCTTATGGACATCATAAACAAGTTTAATAAAAGGAGTAGATGGGGTGGTTACTGCAAGCACCTAATGCAAAGCTTAGTGAAATTCTGGATTATTTAAACCTCTACCACGTACTGGTTTACTCTAATGTACTGTAAATTTACTTCCTGAAATTGCGTTCAGAACTTCAATTGCTGAAACGATATATGAATATTTAAAATAGGGAATATTTTCAATGCATGGAAGGTACACATAATTGAATTTGATGATACTCGAAATCTCATTTGTAAGCCTTCAGGGTTGGTGCAGTTGAAGATGAGGGCGATAAAACTAGCCTTCCTGCTCCTTGTCTTCTCCTTATCGATACCTGGAGGATCGGCGAAAGAAAAATCTGCCAAGAAGGCGAAGAAGGGAAGACAAGTCGACTGTCCTTCGTAAGTGTTTCCGTAACCACTTCTGAAATCATTTCCCGTACTTAACATATGCAAGGTGTTTTTGTTTTTGTTTTTTTAAACAAATTTTTAATTCTTTTTTCCACGTCCGCAGACAGTTGTCAGCAGAGGACATCGCAAGGGTCCCAGCGAATACAACAAGCACCATCCTGAACAGGTTGCTGCTTACTTATGATCCTAGAATTCGACCAAACTTTAAAGGTATTTCAGTATTTGAATGGTTCTTGTTAAGGGAATTATCTATCTGTCTGTCTGTCTGTCTGTCTGTCTGTCTGTCTGTCTGTCTGTCTGTGCGTGCGTGCGTGCGTGCGTGCGTGCGTGCGTGCGTGCGTGCGTGCGTGTGTCTAGTGGATAAATAGGTACTGTTCCAAATTTAAACATTTTAAAAGTTGTTTATGAAAAAATAAATGAAACTGGCTTAAAGATTCCAGCTCATGAACATTATATTCCATTGAACCTGAAAGCTGATACTCAGAGAAACGTCAAGATTGCATTTTGAAAATCCTAAGAAAACAAAACATTTATTTTTGCTATTAATAAATCGGGACATTTGCCAGAGGGACTCCCTTTAAATGGCTTGTTTTCATGATTAAAATAACTGAAGCTGAAACTGAATTTTAGTAGAGCAAGCCATATGTTGTTTTAGCCTCTCTGAGGTCTTGGTCATGACAGAAGGATTCTGTTTCAATGTTTTTTGGGAAGATGCCGCCAGTGCAGGCACACGTGCCTTGATCATATAGCATTCTGGAACCTTCCCATGGTCATCTGTGAAATATTGATTTTGTTTTAGTTGTTTCTAAGACAAACGCACTGACTTTACTTAATTCATCATCAAGGTGAAATATACTTCATATTCATATATATTTCATGCAAGTCATTGTTAAAATTGAAATACTGCATACAAGGTTAATGAAAAGAACTGGATGGCAACCTGCACTGCAAAGTTGATTATGTAAATTTTATTCCAGGTATTCCAGTGGAGGACAAAGTAAACATCTTCATAAACAGCTTTGGCTCGATCCAGGAAACAACTATGGTAAGGAAATCTCACACTATGAACGTCTGTTATTGCATAGAATTGGTCATTATTAGTTTCAGTACTTTTAGCTCCCCAACGAGTATTACTGATAAATCAATATTCCCTAAAAATTATAGGCTCATAGCAAAAGTCTGGTTTTATATCACTGGGCATTTGCATCTAAATTGTTACTGAACACGGTTGTGTTTAGAGAGGTCCATGTTTCATAGAGCAAAAAATTTGTAAGAGACCTGTAAGTATGAATAATTGTATAAATAAATGTGTATTAAGGTACTGCTGTATAGAAATTCACCCATCGATTTTCCTGAGAAAAATTAAGTGCAGGAAACGTTAACGTTTTGGGTAGTTTTTTTTTTGCTTACCCTAAACTAAATTGTGCCTTTTTGGCAGCAAGGTTAAATGTGCACGAATCAGCCTTGTTTGTCCATGGCATCAAACTGAATAGCCATGCCCGAATATTTCCCTTTGGAAAAATTTGAACTCTAAAATAAACTCAAATGTACTCAAACTCAAAATCACAAAACATGAGGCATCGGGCTTTTAGCGTTTTCCAGTAGACCTCTCTGTTTGCACTGAGCTGATTTTTGTTGTGTTGTGAAAGTGCCCTGTACTTTTTACTCTGTGTTTTTCTTCACTGAGGCGATCGCAGTAATGGGCTTCAATTCAGTCAGGTCACTGCGGTCTGAATGCCAGTAATCCTTTGGGGATATAATATCACAGGGCTCCCTCAAGCAGCTGGGACTTCTTCTGGATTTGTTTGACATTTTTCCATCCTTCAGCTTACCACTGACGGCTAAACTCAAAGCTACTTTTCTTTTGACTGGGCCATAGTTTGACATCGCATGTAAGGGAAAACTAAACAGAAGTGCTAATGTGAGCAGCTTGATAGATTTGAGCTCACCGTCGATACAGCTTTCCCAATTAGCGTTAATGAAGGCTGCTCTGCGGGCCTTTCCCGCTGTAGGTGTGTATATAAACTTTGAACCCTGCAGATGCATAAAGCAATTTGTGTTCCCCGCAGATCCACGGGAACACAAGAAGCTGTTGGTGGTATGACCGTAAACATGCATCTTGTTAAACAGCAGCTGTTTAATATTTTTTAAGCAGAGCCTTTAAAAGACGCATGGCTCTAAGCGTTTCCTTTGTGTGTGGATGCCTTGGTAAAACTTTTTGGATGAGGAGTGTGCCTCCTGTTTGGGATTGGGCGGGGGTGGGGGGGGGGGGGGTAATATTGCTGCTGCTGTACTCCAGAACACAGCATTACGTCCTCCACATTACACACATCTGCAGGTCTTTTCCTTCTTTTATCCCTCCTATCTTGTCACCTTGTGGGTGCAGTTTACTTTGCTGACGTTACTAGCAGTCACCATCACAATAACCCTCAAATGAACGGTGCTCTTCATGCACCCTCTCTCTGGCCCCAAACCGATCAGGACTACAGGGTGAACATATTTCTGCGACAACGCTGGAACGACCCCAGGCTGAGGCTGCCCGTCGATTTCAAGTCGGAATCCCTCACCGTGGACCCCAAGATGTTCAAATGCCTGTGGAAACCCGACTTGTTCTTTGCGAACGAGAAGCATGCCAACTTTCACGACGTCACGCAGGAGAACATCCTGTTGTTCATTTTCCGCAATGGGGACGTGCTGATCAGCATGAGGTGAGACGTTTAAGGCACGTGAAGCACTGCTCAGGGTGAAGCAGAATCCGCTATGTTACTGTACGTCCCTGTTGGGGGTTTAATAGTCGATATCTTAAGTATATGTTTTTAATTATAAGCGGCATCACAAAGCCTTCTGTTCACCACTAACCTGTTTTTAATTATAGCACTTAATCATAAATATTTGTTTTTCTTCTTAGAGTAGTGTAATTGCATTGGAACAGAATGCTGATGTGCTATGTCTTTCTTGTAAGTTTATATATTTTTATGTTATAAAAACTTGGCTTTCCCGCATAAAGATGTATAGTAAAAACAAGTACATCTCAGATGACAGTTGAAGAAAGTTAAAAACTAGCATCATGAAGGTGTGTGTGTGTATGTGTATGTTATATAGTGAGATTTTAAACAATTCTGTGCTGATTAGTATTATTCTGATCCATTGAAACAGAGCTTTCCATGAAGTACACTTTATGACTTGGATCTTGGGGTGTTCGGTGGTCAGTTTAAGTTTACGTGAACCTGCATCCTGTGCACCCCTTGTATCCTCAAGTATTAAAAAAAAAAAAGTCCTATGAGTGCAGATTCATAATGAACCCCTAAAAAGAGGGCGTCCACTGGCCTCCGCCCGGTCCTACGTGCTTTTAATGCTCATTGCCCTCCCAATTGTGTTCCACCGGCTGCATTACATGCCACTCCGGCCCTCCTGAAGCTCTCGGGTCCAGCGGATTACCGCCTTAATAACGAGCAGACCCCTCCCCCACCCGACAAAATAGTTCCCATAACTCTCTGGTTTCCCACGCGAGAGGAGCCTCTAAACTCCACTGCAGAATCTGGGCTCGTTAAGGAAAAGGGACAGGGTGGGCACATACCAGGTTAAAATATGTTTTCACACGAGAGAATCGAACCCAGGTGTTCGGGAGGTCTGTTGGGTTTTCCAAGTGTTTAAAAGAATGATCTGGACAAACATGTTTGCCTAAGAAAAGTGTCACTTACCTTATATTTCTTTCAGTATAATACATAATTTATACGATATTATAAAGTTTTTTGCCATTGCTGTTTTTCTGCCAGACCGGGTGTCTAGACATGCACCCTTATTTAAGAAATATAGTCTTTATGCAGGGCATGAAATGACCTTGTATATAATGCTATTAGATTTAATGGGATTGGAACCACAGCCAGCGACTTTTAGCTGTCTCAGGAACATATTATACTGTCATATGGAATAAAATGTTTATACGGTTACAAACTTTCTCCCCTTGATGTCCTGCCCTCTTTCAGTCCATTCACCTAAGCTCAATGCATCCCCCCTGCTTCATCCATATACAGTCGCGGACTCAGTCATCAGCAGCCTCACGTACAATGTGAGGTCGTTGGATGGTGAGGGAGTGGGCACTCTCAAATACCCAATCAAATTACCTTTTTTGTTTGTCATATTTCAGGTTATCTGTCACTCTGTCCTGTCCACTGGATCTGACTTTATTTCCTATGGACACCCAGAGATGCAAGATGCAGCTGGAAAGCTGTATGTGAACATACCTAGTCAATGAACATTTTGCATTGAGGCAACTTAACCTGTCTCGGGTTTGGCATAACTACAGTTGTGTCTGACCGTCTTTTGTTACTGCAAATTCTAGATCTAAAAGGTTCTTGTGTGAGAGGAAACATCTTGTAAATCTCCCTTTTTCTCTTTTCTTTTTTTAGTTGGCTACACAACAGATGACCTGAAGTTCAGCTGGCAGTCTGGTGACCCTGTGCAAATGGATGAGATTGCACTGCCCCAGTTTGACATAAAACAAGAGGACATTGAATATGGGAACTGTACAAAGTATTATAAAGGGACTGGTATGTTGTTTTTTCCTTCGTTCTTGTAACTACATGTGTTGACACAAGCGTTTTGTTCACCTTATGGTCTCTGTCTTTATGTGTTTAAACCGACAGCCCGGTGCTAATGCAGAACACCTAATCTGTTATAATAATGTGGTATTCTCTCAAACTTATGACCAAACAAAGTCAACATATTCAGAGGAAAAGTGAAACAAAATTGGTCTGTGCAATGCTATCAGTAAGTTAAATAAGTGTAAATATTCTATTAGCTGCTGTTTTAATGTTGTTTTGAATCGCCTTCAGTTTTTCTGGATCCTTTGGATTTCAGTCATGAGACCGTACACCATTTTGTTGTGTGGTTCTTTATGGGTTTATATGATCCTAGGCTGCTAATATATATATGTGTGTGTGTGTGTGTGTGTGTGTGTGGGATTTTGTATGTTGTGTTCACTTTCTACATAGTTTCTCTTTGCAAGAATATTAAAAATAGGGGGTATTTTGGTTTAAGAAAATGCCTTAGATTAGGTTTTTTTTTTTTTTTTTTACCAGTTAATATACTTATCAAGAGAATTTCTGTACCTTTGGATGCAAAGCAGCAACATAACCTTGTTTGTAGTTAAATACATTTGCATTTAAGTTGTATTCAGGAAATGTGTTACTAACAGTTTCTGAATTGTTTAGTATTGTTTTGTTTTGCTTGTGTCAGCACTGCCTCAGCCCATTATATAGAGAGCTTCATTAATGCTGTAAACCACCCAGTTTATACTGTCTCTTGTGGTGCTTGGTCTGTTATGTAAAAACACTTTATGTTATACTGTATGACAGATTAATGCTAGAAGAGTAAGCTGTATGCTCACAAATGCAAATGTGTTGTTTAAGGAATAATTTACGCTTATTTCTAGTAGTACACAGATATGCTTTTGAAAAAATACTTCATTGGGTGCATCTTTGAATCATCAAATTCTTTTTCACAAAAGCACTTTCAAAAAAGGCAAGAAATTTTCAACATTGAAAGCATCCAACCGTAATTTGGTCCCTTAATAATCTTTATTACTGAACACACAAATACAAATCAAATGAGGACGCGTAGTCCGGGATTCTGCCAAGGACAAAATAGGAACGCTGTTTGTACCTAAGGGGCTAGTGCTCTCCGCAGGCTCTCTGTTGAGAAAGAGTTGTTGAAAATGCGAAATGCAATGAACTGTTGGGTTTTTTAAAAACTTTTGTCTAAAGATGGGTAACATTAAGAAAAATGGTGGAGCAAAAATAAATCATAATGTATAATAATGACCAAAAATACCAGTTTTAGGAAGATTTACAAAACATACGGAATTTTAAAGGGTGTAGGAAATACTTTGACCTAGGTCCTTAACCAGCTTAGGATCTCAGAGGGATGCCTGGTGGCTGGATGACTGATCTGAAATCTACGATTCTGTTATTAACGGTTCCTCTGTTGTATGCTCCAAGGCTATTACACCTGCGTGGAAGTGATCTTCACTCTGAGGCGGCAGGTGGGATTTTACATGATGGGTGTCTATGCTCCCACTCTCTTGATCGTGGTCCTCTCCTGGCTGGCCTTCTGGATCAACCCTGACGCCAGCGCTGCCAGAGTCCCGCTGGGTCTAATCACGCTAACCGGGGGGGGGGGGG
>JAOYSI010006687.1:0-12655 GCA_025775065.1 Hiodon alosoides | reverse complement strand
TATATATTATAATTTAGTAGCGCTAAATGCGTCGCTAAATGATACAAGCGCTAAATGGTACAACAGAAGTTTCCAATCGGTCTCCTTTCGGCGAATCAGACAACTTTAAAACCAATCTAGGAGATTAATGGGTACACCGTGCACATCGAATATTAACTGGTCGTAATTTGTTCATCTTAAATCAGAGGGTGTTAGGAAAGTAGATATGATTAATAAACTATTCGAACTCTGCTGCTTTAAAGGGTGTAAAGGGCGTGGAAGTAGCCTATGACACAATCACATTGTCTGAGTCGAATCGGACTTTTTAAATCGGAATTTTAAAATATGTTTGATGATTTGATGCCTCTTATATGATACGGGGTTGGTTAAAAAAAGGGGCGGGGGGTGGGGCTACATGCGATAATCTAACTGGTGTTATTATATTTGAAGCTTGCATGGTGATTTTGGATTTAGACAAGCTGTAAATGACCAGTGTCTCTTATGCCGTAGAGCAGGAAGCAGGATAATCACGCGCACCGTGGCCGTAATAGGATTGTCTGTATGGTCTGACAGGCAGCCCTCCCTCTCACACAACCCCTTGGGAGCTGACCTAAAGGTCACACTGCTATGCAATGCGCTTATAGCGCGAGAAAGGATTTTTCAAAGTGTTCGCGGCTCTAACCAAACCAAACTACAGAAATATCAGTAAAACGAAACATTTATAATTTATTATAATTGCTGTTCAGACGCGTAACAAGATATTAATAGGAGAGCAATATGTTGCTATGGTACTCAATCATAATGGTTCTGTAATAATAATAATACAAAGAATAATAACTTAAAAAAATATTTCAGTAATGACAGCAGTAAAACTGTGTACTGTACAACTTATATGTGTCGTTAATTTAAATATGTCTGAAAAGAGATTTCTTGTGATTAATATGAAACAGTCGAAGTAACTTAAAAATCAAAAGAAAAATCCGTTTTGCTGTTCTGTTACCATTCACTGACCTGCTGTTGAACCCTCTGATCGCAAGAACAACCAAGGGTTAAACCGTTTTTATGCCCTCATCAACCGGTTAAGACGAGCGCAGCTAAAGTTCCACCCTTCCCAGCCATGGGCCATTAACGCTCTTTATACGCATAGACATATCATTAGGAAACGCCCACGGGACATTTGGACAGTGAGGCAGCGATTACTCTGAATTGTGCTTCCACTGATACATTCTCTCAAATCGCCTGGTAGGTCTGCTCCGCGACTGTGACCGCGTGCTCCGTTCATTACGATACTGCGACATCTCCACACGGATAGGGAAGAAGATTATCGGTGTGTGTGTTTGGATAGAGGGTGGGGCGATATTGTAATTCTACTTGACTGTTACGCAAACAGTGGCAAGATGGAATTTTCAAATTACATAAACCTAGAAAAGTTAATAGATCCGCATTTATAAAGATTAGAGTTCGTGGCTGTAAAATGTTTATGCAGTTTATATTTGTAAAGGACAATAAGCATTTCTCCCATAAGAAGTACGAATGCCAATAAATAGAAAACTTTAAAATAACCAATATTGTTCATGACCATATTGGTCGCATAACGCCTATCGCTATGGCCTGAGGTCACATAACTGAAGTGACGGAGTGGGCAAACCAGTTGTTCGTAAGGAAGGTGATTTATGGCAGAAGAAAGCTACGGCGAGCCCTACGCTTGAAATAATTTACATAAATGTTTAATTTGACTAATGGTTCGGCAACTGATCTGGATGTAATACCTTCGGAAAGAAGGGATATGATATCAAAAGAAAAGCCGTTAGAGGATCTCGAATTGGATTTAGAAGCGTTCAATGAAAGGTGCCTATTTCTTCGTACCTAAGAGTAAAACTGCATTTATTTACCAGTGTGGACAGTAATATGCGGCCGGCTTAAGTGAACGCAGACTAAAACATGTTTAGTGCATTTAGTTTCCGTTTTTCTAACCAGTATGTCTGGAAGAACTCATTCCTTTTTCGCGGCTTAAATTTACAAACGAATCGTCTTCGTTAAGTATGTTATTTTATGGGAAATACGCATCATACAACTTTCCATTAAGCAACTTTAAGCATATTTAGATGTACGAAGCTTACGACTTAAAAGGTAGCTTTCCGTCATGGCAACAATAAAAGGAAACGTTGACCGAGCATGCCGAGTTGTGGTTTTTATAGTATTCTAAATTGAGCAGCATTTATTAGAGAAATGATACGTAGTGTAAAACATTTTTTATAAAACTCTGTGCTTCTCTTTTGCTCGAGTCATTTCCCCATTAGTACTAATCTCTTCTTGATACTATTCCGTTGGGGGTGCCCCAAATCTGGTTGCCCTTTCAAATGCAATTATAAAGAAATCGACTCCCTTCCAAACGGTAGATCTTGTGCTGTATTATAAAACTGCTTTTTCGGAAGAACACGATTGGGGACCATCTCGCTTTTCCACCCTCATTTAAACATGATTATTATATTTACTATTTATTTGTTTATGCATGCATGTTTATGTGTACATCGGTTTTACTCTAACGTGTCGGCCCCACCTCACATCAAAAGTGTAGTCATACTTCTAACAATTGTCAGGCAGATTTCCGCTTCCCATTAGGACAGTCACTGAGTTCCCAAATTATTATTTCGCCCATTTGGTAGATAAAATTGTATTATCAAATAATACAAAGGATGCTTATTTTAAAGATACATTTAATTCTCGCCAATCTCAGGGACAGCTATTACTGCCGCAATAGCAACCAAAGGAGTCGCCTATGCATAGATTAAACTACGACTTGTATATATTTAACGTAGACAAGGCTTCCACAATGCATAAAAACTATGCATCTGTAATCTGGCAAAGCAGCACAAACTGCATGTCAGAGGTAATACTTAATCCGGTGTCTCCAACTAGCCATAGTGTACCAACATGTTATTTGCTTTGTATGCATTTTTGACTGAACTAATTTAGCCACCTTCTTCCTTGTATTTTTTCCGCAGGAAACGTGAACAGGCTACTTTAAAATCTCCATGGAGACATACATCACTAGTTCCGCAGTCGTCCTCAGACAAAGGTGTTTTCTCGCTTCTGAATTAAATTGCTACCTCCTAACGGTATAAGACATTTAAATTAAATTTGCCAGTAGGACTAAAGGTTACGATTAGGCAAATCATTAGCAGCATAATATGGTTAAGTTTGTATTTACAAAAACCCCATAAAAACACTTGATAAAGGACCCGTAGGCTACTATCAAGTTTACCTTGCAGGTAAATGTAGGCTAAAACATCCAGACGTATTTGTGTGCGTGACTAAATTGAGAGATGATTATGAAGCTTTGTCATCGTTCAACGCTGCCTTAATTCATTAATTACCCTCCCTATCACTCGTGTTGCAGTTCAAACAGCTTTATGAGCCTTTCTTTACTCTAGTAGGTTACCTCTGTTGGTAACGCGAAACCACTATCCAATTTTACATTATCAATAGCTCGGTATGAGTTTGGTTTTCCTTGCTAGTTAACCTTTTAAATGGAATTGGTCAATGGGTCTTAAAAAACGAAATGCTTACTTAATTCACAGTGTAGGCTACATAGGTTTGCTATCTCGCTTAGCCCCATATAATTTTTGCTTGCTGTACATACACATCTAACAGGTCAAATGAATCATTAATTGGCTGGCACTTCTACTGGCCGTCTGAACTCAAACTGTCGGTAATGACTTTGAATTGATTTAAATGTTCTCTGCGAAAGTCGATCGAAGTCGATGCGTAACAGCTGCGTGTCGGCTGATATTTCCAGGGCTCGTCGTCCAGAAGCGAGGACCATATGTTGTCCGCGACCGCCGAAATATTCTCTTGGGTACTGCCAGTGTTTCGTATTTTTTAGAATTCAACCAGGCGGACTATTTTCATCATTAATCCACATATAGAATCAACCGCACAGACGTCGATTATAATAGCATCTAAAAGCTATTTTTTAGATGAATCGTAATTCCAACGTAAATGTAAAATGCATTTGCCCAGCAGAATGTCAGATACAGTGAAGTTATTTTAGGGTCTTCAAATCTGACAAATGTTCAGCTCTAAACTTCAAAAGTCGCTAGATATAAAATTAATAGTCCGAATCGGTTTACAACATAGTGCATTTTTAAAGTGGTATACCAGACACCAACAGGTTTTTAGTCACAGATCTGTTAAAACATTTTTTTTTTCACACGATCCGGATAATAGGTGGGGAAAAATGTGGAGCTGTGACTTGCGAATTTAAATTGATTTCAATAAGGAAGCCCCAGGGTGCTGACACTGTTTTGTTCAGCCCCTACAAAAAAGATTTTCTCAGTTTAGGAATTGCCGCCATAAACTCGCAATCCACTACCCGATTACATTAATTCAACACAACCTCTACTTTTTTTTGCATTAGCCTAAATAAAAACAATTGTTTAAAAATGATAAAAATTCCATGATATTTGTCTACGGAAAAATGTCTAAAATTCCAACCACCAAAATGTTTTAACATGTTTTGCCCTTATCAACTCATGCCTCCTCCCAATGCTCTCTTTATGGATGACTTGAAGACAAAGTCTCAGACACCCATGGTCTTTTAAACTCCCATCCACCCAGTCACCAACTCTTTCACCACCTGTGTCCATACTCAATCTTCCCTGTTTCTCCACTTCCTCTCCAGTATTACCAAAATCCAGTTGATTTTCTGTTAAGTGCTTTCTTCCCTATTTCAACCCATCTCTCCAAATATGTTTACTTAATATGCTTTAATGCTTCTTAACTTCTGGCATTTCCTTCCTTCAAACTGGCACACGTCACACCTCATTTTAACAACGCACTTGTGATCTTCAAGTTATTCCGAACTTTTGCTCTCTTTCTACCTCCACTTCTTATAAATTTCCAATACCCTCAAATACACAATGGTGAAAATACTTTTTTTTCAGGAGAATCTCCATGATAATAAGGACACATTTCAGAGGGGTTGAACTCCACTGGGCTTCTTTTGGTCTTGGATGCCTTCCACATCCGTTTAAGTTCTCAGTTATGCCAATTCGGGGGATAACCTCTGGGCAGAGACAAGCGTCAGGTGCACAGCCTGCTTAGGCCAAAGCATTTACAATTGTGTGCTGCTAGTTATCTGGAATTTTTTTAAAAATAAAATGATATAAATCACATTGTTGTTTATTAGGGCCTTCTTATTGTTCTTGGTACTTTCCTCCAACTACTTTTGTCATGTCACCCTATAGAGGCCCTGTATTGGCTTCTAACATTCGCAACTGGAGTCCCACAGGGGTAAGTGCTTGGCCTTCCGGCTTTTCTCCCTATCCACATAGTTATTTTTTGTTTTTCCTCCTCGGACTCAGAGGTTTCCTTACACATTGTGGTATGCTTCACCATTATCTCTGCCTGAATTGCTAATTACCTTGACTAGTTTTAGTTAAATACTCATCTCTCCAGGATCTCATTAATGCTTTGAATGGCTCCACCTGGTCCCTTTCCAGGTCACGACTTGATGTTATCCTTAATCCTCTTCACAAGGAACATTGCTCTGTTGATACCGTCCCATCAGTTTTTCTTAGGTAAGCAACATCAGACAAATATTGCTTTCAATCAAACTGCTAAAACTCTGTTAGCCTTTGCCCTGTCTGTGCTATCAGATTAGCGATATCTGTAAAACTATTCACATTTTTACTATTCTAAATGTTACGCTAAATTAATGTTGACAGTTTTGGAATAAAAACATATTACAAAAACATATTACACACGTGCATTACACAACTTAAATAGCCAAACCTTTTCATATAATCAATAATTAACAACTATATTCACATTCCACTGTCTCCAAAACAGCATACAATATAAACCGTGAAACGCCAAGAAAAACATATGGTGCGTGGTTTTGGTATTTCAGTAGTTAATCCGTTCCAGTTCTGACATTGCACGACCCTGCCCTCTCCCCACCCGACCCATACTGCGCTATGTGGCAGGGGTGGGGGCGGTAGGGTGTACATTTCCCTAAAAGAGAAAGAAAAAAAGCTGTTGTACGCCGTCTATCAGCACCAGAGCCCAACCTGCCAGTGATAATGCGCAATCAACACGAAATCACCACCGGCAGGCATTATCCATCATTCTCGCAATGCTCCCACTCCAACAGAAAAGAGGGAAACGCGCGAGCTTGTTCGTGGGATTATGTGTATACAGATTGCGTATCATAGAGCCATTTAAGGGGGATTTTCCCCTCCAAACCTATTAAATGACCTGCTATATTTATATCTTTCTATATATATGTTGCAGGTGGACGATGCAATTTTCATAAGTAGTAAAAATGTCAAATATATATTCAGTAATTCTTAATTTTCTTAAAGATTATCAAAGTGAAAAGCAAAAATCTAAAAGAATAAGTCATGCTCTAAATAAGGAAATCTAGAATGGACGGAGACAATCAGTCGTACAAAATTCTTGCTGAGTAATATTACTGACAGACTAGGCTGTTTTCGAAGTAGCATTCGAATATTCAAGAAACAGCGGTGTTCTGCATCCGGTTTATATTAATATTTTTAAAATAAAATAAATAACCGAAAAACGTAGACCAAAGTAACTCTACGAGCTACGAGTTAAGGTCTACTAGTAACTTTTTCTGGTCTATATAAAATGTTTAACTTGAACACAATAAGAACTTTCTAGCTAGCTATAGGCTATATTGACCAGAAAATAGAACACTACAATGAAACAACATAAATGTAACGTCGTTTCAGAACGAATACCCCCTGTTTGTAGCTTCTTTGACCACTTTTTTGGATCACTGCAGGATGAGGGCACACTATTGCGTAGCCCATTCTAGGTAGTGCCCGTAAAATATAAATGCAAAATAGTATTATTAGGCTTGCTACCTGGAAGGAACATGAGGACTATGGACAGTCTAAGTGTAATAGGCAGCAATCGACCAGCTTTACCACATCATATACTTTCTACGTTGTTGGATGTAGGATATGTAGTTTCTGTAAATTTGCATAGGCCTAATGTAATACAGCTTTCTATTTTAACAAAAAAGGGTTTAAAAGGTACAGGTAACTGAATTGTGGAAGCAAATCCTCTATTTGCGTCCACTAAAATAACGTTCCATGGTTATTATCAATTCCACGCAGCTAAGAATTTTTAAGCAGTCGTGCACCGTTTCCGAGTGGCACGAGCGCCTCTTAGCGGCAAATTCGACCAAAATACCTTGGAATACCTTGTAAGTCCGCCGAGACCCGACCCGATGGGTTGGACGAATGTTTCTTGTTTAACAATTTGCGCAGATACTTTTGGAACACCGTAAGCCTAGTTATTTCATTTGAACAGAATTAAATACCATTTCGGTTTTCAAATATATTTTCACGCGACTAGGTTAACATGATAAACTACTCACCTAACTAATTTAATACTGTAGTCTATTATGACCGAATTACTATTTAATTTTTACTTTAAAACCGACATTGGCAGTGAAATGCTGTAAGATCACAGTACTATTGTCTTAGCCCAAGCTACAAAAGTGTCTGCTGGGTTAAAAGTGTAATAGGGGAATTTTGCCCTCCCATGCAAATTTATTTTAGAAAGCGCAGCGGGTTGCAATCTGAATCTGACGCGCGTTAAAAAGTCCAGTAAGAAAGGCGCGATGAAAGACTCCGATGAACGAATACCGAAATCAATTCGTTAGTAGGCCTACCAGATCTTACGGTTTTGAGATTAAAAACGTGTAAAAATTAACACTTGCCCTCAATATGGAATTACTCGACTCACTTTTATTAGGGTTTTGTTGAGTCTGTCATAGGCTATACAACCCAGAATGTGCGCTCGACTAATGTGGGGAGGAACATTTTCATCCTTTCAGCCGTTATAACGCTATATATCCGTCATCGAACAACATCAAAATGTTTAAGTAACGTTTTGGGTTTCCCTTCAGGCCCATCGGTTTACCTCAACGTGTCATTACTGTTTAGTTGGACATATGATTTCGTTTTAAAAGGCGCGTTTATTTAAATAGATGAGACTAATTCCCGGTTTAAAATTAAGAATGAGAATGTAGTAGTAGACAAATAACTTGTCTCAAGGGTATGTTCATGGGTCGCGGTCTCAAATTCGCGATCAACCGCAGAGAAATCGAGTCTCATTTGACTTAAGATAGGCTTGAGCTGCGCAATGGCGATGAGTTTCTCATTAGCAATTCAACACATAGGCGAAATAAGTTTTAAACATTAAGCAATGAAATCCCAAATATATTCGATTTAACGAACCTTCCTCAAATATATTTAAGCTTATACATATTTTATAATCAATGTAAATAATGTCAATAATGAACTTTAATAGCGATTTAATGTAAACCATTGTCTAGGCGCCATAAAAAGATCCATGCAATAGGTCATTCGCATATGGGGCGCCAAAACGCATCGGGTGATTTACAAACTGCACGTGGACGAAGATCGTTGACTAACATTGTACCCGTGATCTTTGTCACTCCATACACACATTTTACATCCAATGACACCGTTCGCTGGTTTTATATGATTTCCCCTAGTCTTTCAATCACTTCATTTAAGTAGAATTTCGCGGAAAAACTTCGCGGAACTGTTATTCCCATTCAAGTATCCATTGGTCATATAGCGACGTCAAGTGTAAAATATTGGTAATGCAAGGACAAAGTTAAACTTTAAACTTCAATTAAAAATACCTGAAATTTAAGAATTCATAAATAAAATCTAAATATCTTCAATATCTACATAGACACATCAGTGCCTGAATACTGAATATATGGCTCTAAATGTTATCAACTGCATATTCTGTTAATATACTTTCAATAAGGAACATTCAGAATGGTTGAACCTTTTGTAAATTTCTCTTATGTTTTCTCAGCAATATAGTCAAAACAATCAGCAGATTCCATTGCTTCACCAAGCCTAAATTAATATATTCTCTCCAGAATATTTCTCCTTTAAATAATGTATTTAAAAAGAAGGATTAGACAGAGGATTAAAAATTGATAACTGATCACTAATGATGAACACCTACTAAAAGTTTTCTTTAATTCATACATTATTTAATGATATTTGAATTAACAACATGTTGTTTTTTTGTGTATACTTTTCTGTATACGTGATAATGAATAACGTAAAAATAATTTATTTTCATGAAATCATTGTCCTGTCTTGCCCAATTTGGACATTCCCCCGGTCCGTCTCCAGCAGTCACCATCCCCTGAGTTTTAGTTTGGTCTTCCCTAGTTGTTCCACATGCACCATGTTAAGTGAGTTGATTAGTCCCTTGTTTACCTCTGATTGATCACACCTGTCCCTAGTTCACTCTGTTAAGCAATCTTTTGTGGTCTATTAGAAGTCTTTTATGTATTTGTAATAGTAGTTCTGTGCGTTTTTTTAAGAATACTTTCTTACCTCTTGTGTTTTGACCTGTGCTTACCACTTTGCTATATCAATTCCTGGATTTCCTGCATTTTCCTGTTTACCGGTGTTTGACCCTTTGCCTGTCTCTGGATTTGTATATTGGATTTCCCTATTAAAGTACCACACTTTCTCTACTTTTGTAGTAAGAAGGCTTTCAACTGCAGTGCTCCTTGTATTTTGACCACCAGCCTACTGTCTTTGCCAATGACTCCTCCAAGATCACCTTTCTTATCTCTCTGCTTACAGGCAAAGTTAAACTGGAAAAGTCTGGTTTGGTGTTGGTGAGGGTCATTTTTGTGGACTTTCTGTTAGTTAAATGTTTATACGCTGTGTATTAGAGAGTTTTCCCTGAGGGAGATTTTTTATTGGAATCTCCATCACTCCTGGCACACTGCCGTTCCTGGTCAACAGAATCAGTAGTTAACTTATCAGCTCAGGTTGTATCTCACAGAAAATTCCATAACCAGACTAACCATAGTCACTATGGGTCTCCCTGCTGGTCATCGAATCCCCTGGGACTGACATCCTCCTTGGGCTCCCTTAGCTTTCATTTCACGATCCTGCCATCTCTTGGACACACAGCATGAGCTTTTGACACTGTTTATCCCTCCCATGCCAAGCCTCCCATGTCCAAAGCGTTCATCTGTCTGTGGCCCTGGAGAATCCCCCCCCCCATTAACCAGGAGCTCTCGGAGGTGTTCAGCAACGCTAATGCCACTGGTCTCCCTCTACAAAGACCCCCGGACTGGGGCATTGATCTGCTTCCTGGGACTTGGCTGCCGAAGGCTCATTCATCCTCTCTCTCTTCCTGAGTTGTAAGCAATGGAGGACCACATCCAGGAAGCCTTGGAACTCAGATTTATTCCCCCCTCAACTTCCCCTGCTCTAGTGAGTTTCTTCTTCGTTGGGAAGAAAGATGGAGGACTGAGACCCATTAAGGCACTGAAAAACCTCACAGTCAAGTACAGTTACCCCCTACTACTGGTGCCTGCTGCTCTGGAGCAATTGAGGGGGGCTTGTTTCTTCACCAAACTGGACCTGTGAGTGGGGGAAAAAAACCGCATTCCATACTAGTAGCGGGCACTATGAGTACCTCATTATGCCGTATGGATTGGTAAACGCCCCTTCTGTCTTTCAGGCATTTGTCAGTTAGGTGCTGAGGAGGTTCCTCTACCGCTGCATTGTAGTTTACATTGACAATATCCTTGTCTAGTCCCCGACTTACATCTCCCATGTCCGGTTTTAAAATGTGACTTCCATCATTCTCAAGTCAGTTTCCTGAGTTACATTGTCAATTCCAACAGTATCCGGATAAACCAGGATGTCACCGACTGGCCCAAACCTCAGTTAATCAAGGTACTCTAGAGGAGACTTTTCACTGTTTTGGAGTGAGCTGAGAGGTCCTCCCAGGCTGGCTGAACCTCCCCAGCCACCCAGTGCAGTACTGGACATACCCCCTAGGCAGTGTCCTGTGTTGCCTGGAGCTCTGCTGCTGTCGAGACACAGGTATCGCTCGTCATCTTTTTCTCCTCTAGGTACAGGCGGTGCCTTGAGCCCTCATCATCGCAGAGGTGACCTGACAACAAATCAGTGCCAGTTCTATGGTGAAATTAAAACTTTGTAAAGTTTCAATCCACTGTGCTACCTGACCCTCTGAGTCTTTAAAACTCAGCAGCCAGCGTAGCGAGGCATAGTCAGTGAGTGGCTGGTTCCACTTGAACCAACATCCCTTCCCTGCCGTAGTTGTGAAGTCCCTCACAGACGGTAGGATGCCAGTCCTAGGAAGCCAGTCCTCCTCCACTGTCTGTGGTACTGTCCATTCCTGCACCACCACCACTTCAGCTGGATCCATAGCCACCCTCCTGAACAGCTACTGCACAGGTCTAACGAGCTGAACCAGACAGCTGCCAATACTCAATGAGTCCTTTTTAGTGACAGCATTTAGACAATGGTAATTCATACAGAAAGGTGTCTACCCATCCTTCTTATGCACCAACACTACCGGTGCAGTCTATGGGCTGTCAGATGGCTCAATGACATTAGCTGCAGCCATTTTCCCCTCTGTGACCCCTAATCAATGAATCGTGAGTTACAGAGGTGTCAATATCAATGTCATGCTGCAACAGTTCAGTGTGAGTACACTCGCTGTCACTGGCTGTGAAGATGTCCTCGTACTCTGTCACAAGAATGTGCAGTCTCTGACTCTCGAAATTGGACATATGTCAGAAACAAGTTGAACTTTATACAGAATCACACTACCTACCTTATGCATTTTAGTTGTACAGATGGAAACTGTAAAGTGAAGTGTGAAGTGAAGTGAAGTGTGGGGTCTTCATGCTAATGGTGAGTGATGTAAGGAAAAGCTAACATTGCTGTGTAAGATACACGGTGTGATATGATGTTGATATGTTACTGTATAATTTAATTGTACCATAGATACCGGTTAATCAGGGCAGCTGTTTATTTGGGACAAATCTTAAAGAACAAAAACAAATAAAAAAATACACAGAATTTGCTTTGCTTAGTTGGGGAGCCATGCCATTTAATTGGGAAAGTACACAAGTGAACACACTTGGTGACCATTACTTCAGTGAAGTGGTGGCAGCCACTGTGTTCATTGCTGAGTTATCGCTGTTTCAATCAGTAACAACTTTTACCTGTAAAATTTCAGACCCCTGACAAGATTTCACAGAAAGATTTGACACTAGCTAACAAAATTGCCTTACTCGACCAAATCCAAAGCCAGCCGTCTAAGACCAGTCATCGGCAACTGGCAGAGATCACATAGACATTACGTGAAGAACAACAGGGAGCATTTTAAAAACTAGCGTTCAGATAAAACACATTTTGTGGATTGAACAGGCTGGAAAAAATATTTACAAGCCCGGATATCTGATTGACAGTTCGTGCAAATTGCCGATCTCCGACAGTCTCTGTCAATTAAAATAATTAGCATAATGTCAAATGAAATGTCAGTACTGCCCTCAGTTTCCCATTGGTAGTCGAGTCTTTCAGGAATAATTTGTACTTCGCTTTTTTTCCCACGTGCAAAAATAGCATTGTTTTGCGCGATTTTTAAGACACCAGTCGTCCACGTTTGTTGACCATTTTATTGTACCTTTTATTCCAGAATAAATTTACAATATTGTAGCGTTTTGCCGAAGTGCTACTACTCTGCTGGGTTCAAGCATAGACTCAGACACCGCTTTAACAAGAAGACGTGCTCTTTATTTCACGCA
>JAOYSI010006686.1:0-12658 GCA_025775065.1 Hiodon alosoides | reverse complement strand
AATACAATTTTTACTTAAAAAGGTACATTAGCTAGAGTGAAAACAGACAAGGTTTTTAAATAAAAAAATGTTGTTTATTAACAAACATACATTGAAAACAAATGTAGGATGGAACATGGAATTTTAAAATAAAATCGATAAATGGTCTGTCCATCTTTATCATTGCTCCAACATAAAATTTTAAGACCCCTTTTCTTTTCAGCTTAATAAAAAACTGAAGTCTGAAATTTCTTGGGTTCGATTCCCCAACGGGGAGAGTAGTGTTTTTTGTCTTTGCATACGATGCAGTGAAAGTAGCGTTTTTTGACTTTGCATACGATGCAGTGAAAGTAGCAATATGCTGCTTTCGCTGTCTTACGAAAATATGTATATGAATATTTTCTTTTTCACTTATAATGGTATAGCTAGACGTTAGTCAACACACACCGTAACATTTGACTCACTACTTTATCAGTAAAAGTTTAACACGAACAGGACGATCTCTTAGTTACTTATTGTGGGCGGGCTTTAAGAAATTATGTCACGGAATTGATACAGGGTGTGGCACGCATATATTAAGCTCTTTCGCGGGTCAAAACTAAGTTGAAGGTAGTTTGGGCCTTGTTTTTCTGCTGAGTGCGCAGTTGTGTATTGGCTTCTTTTATTTGTTTGTTTTGTTATTTGTGTTATTTATGTATTGTTTTAAGAGCTGTTGGTATGTTGTTGTTTTTTCCTTTCTTTGTTTTGGTACAGTATTTGTTCATTGTTAGCGAGCGCGACGTCCCTATGCGGGCTGAGCCTGCGGGACGCGACTGGACGGTAGTAATAAAACGGCCGGGGTAACGTTTGTAAAACGACATGTTAGTTAAGGTTTAAGTCAATTTCAGTCAATCTCAGCCTCAGACTCACTCTTGATGAAGATTTTTAGTTCTACTTCTCTCTACGTTGCTGAAACTATTTTTGCGGCATCCTTGATAGTCTAGTTTTCAGTATTCCACTAAAAATAATTGTATAATGTTGTATGCGTACAGGTTCACCCAGGTGGTATATTTAGGGGTAGAGTCTAGGCATCCACGAAAAAGAGGATTTACGAGGTTGAGGTGAGTTAGAAGTTAGCAGTAAGGTAGCTAGTTGACCTCTAATTTAAAGGTGATGCCATGTTCTGAATGAGGTATTTCTAAAGACAAAAAAACGCACAGGAATGCTATAACTGTTATAAGCGCTGGTAATGTCTTGTAGAAGTGTTAGGGGGAGAGTTAAATAGTTTTCGATACAGGTGCACGTTGAATGCGTGTGCAAGATGGCGAACACTCTAAACACGAAATTGCCGCTAAGAGTGTCTGAGATGACACCATCCAGAAAACAAGGTAAGTAATTCATTTGCAATTTATGCTGACGTTGCGTGGTTTGAATTATTATATAATAATATAATTACTATATATTTCAGCGACATACAAAATGTCGTACAGCGCACTAATAATTGCGAGAAAGATGTTAGATACTGTCGCTGTGCTACAACTAAACCTTGTTGGGAGGTCAATTAAGCTTC
This sequence comes from Hiodon alosoides, assembly GCA_025775065.1. Classification (NCBI taxonomy): domain Eukaryota; kingdom Metazoa; phylum Chordata; class Actinopteri; order Hiodontiformes; family Hiodontidae; genus Hiodon; species Hiodon alosoides. The sequence goes on along the minus strand of JAOYSI010006686.1, from coordinate 11,130 downwards.
ATTAAGGTCAGGAGCAATTGCTCGACTAGGGGCATGATTTGGACAGTCCAATCAGAATGATATTGTAACTGTAAATTTAGAAAGAAGGACTGGCAGCACCAGGCTATCCGGAAATTTGACGGAAGGAAAAAGTTTGCTTCTGTTTATCAATTCCCCCCCCCATTTCAGCTAGTCGTTCTCTACCTCAAGTGCCAAAAGACCTTTTGGAGTAGTGGCGGGTCTTAGCAGTTGAAGTGTGGGTATTTTGGAATTCATCCTCACCACTGGTAGGGACCATTAGTTTCTTCTTCATTCTTTATTAAAATAGATTCATATAAAATAGATGAATGTTTTGGCAGCCTAAGTGACTGGTTCCATCTTTAAAATTGCTTAACATAACTCTTAGCTGTTTTTAGGCCCTCTTTTCGACAGTCTACCATTTTTTTTCAGCTTCATAAAAAAACTAAGTCTGACATTTCTCACAAGGTGCCTTGAAACATTTTGTTTATGACAGGCCCTTGATGCTGGTATTTGTCTGTCAGGTAGTGAGAAGAGACACAGACACCGCTCCAGCCATCGGAATCCTCATACCCTCCGAATGGAACTAGCTTATGGTTCCCTCTAATAAAACCGCCGATGGTTTTCTGACCCTGGCCTCAGCATCCCTGATGCTATGGTAACTGAGCGGGAAAGCCAGATGGGCTCTTTCGTATTTGAGATGCGGCATCCACATCGCGTAGTTGACCGTTTCCCTGTGCGCCTCGATTCGTCGGTGACGATCTCGCAGATCGCCTTCTGAGTATATTCTGTGTGTTTGTGAATCGCTTTGGCAGTTTTTGCGACTTCTTTGGACTGTCTTGGGCTGTGGAGCAAGTCTGGTGGGCAGTTTCGAATCCTGGGTGGAGCAAGTCTGGTGGGCGGTGTCTACAACGGGGTGAAGCAAGTCTAGAGGTGACACAGGGTCAGGAGAGGATGGTATGGCTAAGAAAAATATTGTGAGTACTGGTGTCCGAATGTATTTTGTCCACAAGTTTGAGAAGAATGGAAAAATGTTATGAAATATAATGCATCCAGCAAATGGTGCATTAAAGTCCTACTTTTAGTGGACAGCCTCTGTCTTGATTGACAGGAGCTGGGGGCGGTGGCGGCATGGGATGTAATAATAATAAGTAATAACCTAGTTATAAAAAGATGTACACAATAACATATGACTGTGTACTGGAAGCAGTACACCTCTGAGCTAATGTAAATCCTAAATGGAAACAAACTCATGTCCACAGTTATGTAGTTCTTACAGTTTCCGTTGTGGGGCCACTCCCACTGCCGAAAAGTTAAGAAAATAATTACGTTACTATTGATGTAGTTAGTTTATTTAAAAAGAAAGTATATTACGCCATGAGTAAGTAAGGTAATCACAGATCCCTCAAAAATCAAAAAATTGCTGTTCTCCCCGTCGGGGAATCGAACCCCGGTCTCCCGCGTGACAGGCGGGGATACTCACCACTATACTAACGAGGAGATATTGGCAAGTTATTATTCAATGATTAAAAATCGCAGTTTGATAGCGGTGTCCCCGATTTTTTGGAAGAATAAATGTATTTAAACGTATATAGCCATTAACAGAACATAATTAGCAACGAAACATTAATACCACAGTCAGTCATATCTATACTCATGCGCCATCAACAATACAGCCACTCCTCACTTAACGACCAACCTGTTTTACGACCAGTCTGTATTGGACGCTGTACGAGAACTTTGGTCGTGGAAACGGCAGCGCGGCGTGTCAGCGTCAAGCACCTCATCTCGCATCACCCTTTCTCAGTCTCGTAAATAAAAACGATGACCTGTATTTACAGTATACATATGTATGTATAAATATTAAGAATTTTTTTTATAAATGGTTCAAAGGTGACATTAAACCAATATCAAAAGATGGTTAACACAACCCACTACCAGTATAGTCTGCTTGAAATATCGGTAAGGGGCGACTCCTCGCTTAACGACCTAGTCGTAGGAACGGAACTGGTTAAGTAAGGAGTGCCTGTACTCTATTCCAAATATAAATTTACAATATATACAATATATAACGTCTCGGAAACAGTAACAGGGGTTTAGCACGTCGTGCCTGACGAAGAACACATTCATCACATTCATCACCCTGTGTCAGCGATGAAGGTAGGATGGGTTACAGTTTGAGCATTGGTGGTTCAGTGGTAGAATTCTCGCCTGCCACGCGGGAGGCCCGGGTTCGATTCCCGGCCAATGCAACATCCCTTTTCCCCGTTGTCCTGGTTTGATTTTTACGTTTTACTTTGGTTTTAGAGCACGGGTTCATGCACACTCGTAAAACTTTTCCGGTCTGCGCTCCGTGGTCGCCCTCTTGTGGTGCTATAAAAAACGTTCCTCCCAAAATCGTAGACAATGACAGTATGTCGGAGACAGTGCAAGTGTAGAGTCACTCAAATGCCCAATTAATCTATAGACTACGATAGTGGGTCGTTACGATATACTCCTGAATCACGGAAGAGCATTAAATCGCTTGCGGTTCAAGACAAAAAAAAATCGATTGAAATTCATTTTTGCTATTGGGGATCGTAAGAATCGCCAATAAAAATGTTTAATATGGTTATGGTTCATATGAATTTTATCGATTATTGCTAACGTCATTGAAGGAAAACACAGACACAATGAACACCAATTATGGACAGATTCGTACGAATCTTTTTACGGCTTCCTTCGACAAAAGTTTCGTTCGCCTGACTCCCAACCTAGTATCTACTAAATGCGGCTGCATGCGGCGTCTTCTATCACGAACACTGGTTGGTTTTGGACCCAAGCGCAGACAGAGACGAGGAAAACAAGGGATGTGGAAAAACTCAGATTTTACTTTAAAAAAAACAAAGCAGAGGAACAAAAGACCAGACCAGACCTTTGGTACCAACAGACTATCCGACACCGAGTGACAAACCAAGACTGGGCAAACTGATTGATTAACAATGATGTACACCTGTGACTGATAAAGGGAACAATGATTGCGGGTGACATCTAGTGGGTAAACCAAAAATTACAACAAACTGAAACTGAAAACGTGACTCTGACAATTCTCGCTTACCTAAGTATTGAGCGATATATGGGGTTGTTAATAAAGTTAAGTTAAGCAATTTTACTGGATTTGAGTGGTGTGTGTGTGAACACTATAAAGATTAATAAGTGCAAAGTGCACGCCTTACCAAACGGTCTCACAAAGTGAATGTTAATGGTTTAATGATTCCACTAGTAGGCCTGCCAGCTATACAAGGTCTTCAACTAGTGAAACAAATTCACTTGATTCTGGATGCTGAAACACACTTGAAGCAGCAGTACCCAGAGGTCTTTACAGGCCTAGGTAAACTTCAGGGGGAATACCGGATTAAACTGAAGGAGTCAGTCCGTATGCGCTGTCATCGCCATGGAGAGGTCAAGGTCTACGTGGACCATGTCCTAACCAACTTACCTGCTACAGCCTCCAAACTGGAACAGATACGACAGGAGCAAGAAAGCGACGCTATCTGCAAACAACTGCGGAGGTTGACAGAGACGGGGTGGCCAAGCAGAGAAGCAGTCCACGAATGCCTTCTACAGAACTGGCCAGATAGGTCAGATCTACTCATTGCAGACGGCTTGCTATTAAAAGGCAAACAGCTTGTCATTCCAGAAAACATGCATGTTGACATGCTAGAGAAACTGCATCAGGGACACCAAGGGATCTCTAAATGCTTAGCAAGAGCATAGCAATCCATCTGGTGGCCAGGTCTGTCAGAACAAATTACAGTGCCATCCAGAACCTTTACTGCCTAGGAGGTTATCCGAGAGGCCATGTCAACGTGTGGCAGCTGACTTGTTCCACTGGAATAACGCCACATATATTGTAGTGGTGGACTACTATTCGCGCTCTATAGAAATTGCTACTCTTCCTTCCACGACAACCACTCAAGTCATCGACCGCTTAAAAGCAACCTTTGCCAGACATGGGGTAACAGAGACGCTGGTCACTGGCAACGGTCCTCAGTTCGCAGCTGCAGAATTTGCTCACTTTGCACAGGACTAGTAGTCCCAGGTATCCACAGAGTAACGGGGAGACAGAGAGCGGTGAGGACAGTGAAAAACTTACTGAAGAAGGAGAAAGCTCCACACAGCGCTCTACTGGCTTACAGAGCAACACTAATTGCACTCAGGGTTTTACCAGCTCAACTACTAATGGGGCGTAAGATCAGAACCCCCTTACCAGTCTCTCCACCACACCTGAAACCGGCTTGGCCTGATCTCAAGACACAACAGTAAAACACAACAGATATTTAAAAAGTCGTGTGGCCTACAGTTGGCTAGATTCCCCACCAATCAACGCACCAATAAATAGACAAAAAATGATAATTGAAATTTTTATGTTACTGTCACTGAATACATTACGTACTAGTCAGATTTTTCCATTTTTAATGTAGGCCTACTCATTGTGCTAATATTATATGCTAATTATGTTCTGGCCCGCGGACTATCAGCTCAGAAAAAAATTGGCCCGAGGCCAAACCTAGTTGATGAACCTTGCCATACACCCTGCTATTCATGCTGGGGGTTAATATATTAACCATAAGAGTTAACCTTCAAAGGGTTCATTTCTATTAGGGGTCAAAGTCTGAGGTTTGAATTCGCCGTCGATTATGCCTGAATTAGGTCTAGTTAACCCTTTGATGCACAACATGGGTCGAAAATTACCCGTATTCATTCGCTATGTTATTTCAATCATGGCGTGTTCAATCGTGTTACTTTGCTGAGTCTTCTTTTGTTTTATCACGCTTGCGTAGATGGGTCATTTTTGATAATGATTCGTGGTCATCAAAAACAAGGTATTTTGAATATTCATGGATCATGGAATATTAAATGCTGGAATAAATTCATTTCAAAAGATGAAACAAAAAAAAACGCGCAGCCATGCAAGAAATAACATAGAGAATGAATAAGGGTCATATTAGACCCATGTTTTACATTAGAAGGGGTTTGTATAGCTTGTGCAAGGGTTAAACCACCAAAGTCAATACACAGACGTGATTTAAAAAAAAAAGTACTCTACTGCAGCTTGTAAATGAACCTTGCACTGATCATTCTTGAAATCGAAAGTAAAAAGCGAGAGACGTGGGAAACTGATCCGAATTTGTTATCCGAAGGTATTGTATTTTTTTATGTATTAATTAATCGCATAAATGGGTTCAAAATGTGTAGGAACTTCTACATAATGTTATATAAATCTATAAATAAATATATACAAGTAACACATCGACGTAAGAGGGGTGCTTAGTCAAATACATTCCAGAACGATCTCATCTACAATATTTATTTGTTTTTGTATGAGTTTCTATTTTCATAAGAATCAATTTCTCACTTTTTGCATAAAATTATTTTATTATTTGTAAATCGTGAAATAACGTCTTTTCATAAATAGAATTTTGTAACGTCTGTTTGGTTTGTTTTCGGGCTTTTTCCGATATGACTTAATATAGCAATTAACGTATCTATATTACTTAATATTATAAGAAATCATATTGTATTTTATACAACGTTATTATTATTATTATTATTATTATTATTATTATATATCGAAAGTCAAAGTAGATTTGTAATGGATGCAGTGAATAGTCGGGGCAATTCAAATTAAGGTGTTATTGTTTTTAAGTATGCATTAAGTCTTTGTTAATTACTTCAATAGACTGAGTCTTTGAGGTATGACTGAGTTTCTATTTTTCCACGTCCTTAATATGTATTATGTTAACATTTACTTTGCCATAGTATAAGCTGTTTTTGAAATCGAAAGTAAAAGCAAGAGGCGTGGGAAGGGATCCGAGTATTTTATCCTAAGGTACTTGACAAGCTAATGACAAACAATATAAAAGTATTGTTTTGAATGTTGAAATTAATCGCATAAAGAAAAAAATATAGGAAGTTCTACATAATGTTACTTTCCGTATATGTTATATAAATCTATAAACATAAAGATAAAAGCAACACGTCGTCTTAAAAGGGGTGCCAAATCAGATATTATTCCAGCATGTTCTCATCTGCAATCTTACGGAAGTCGATTCCTTATAATCGCATTCTCCGTTTTATTGCATTGCATTGCACCCCGTGCAATATTACTTCCACGAGAAATCAAGTGGTGGTACTATACTGGTGTCTTCTGTAAACGGAAAGAAAACTGAGCTTTGAGTTTCGTAGCTCGAAAAGAAGAATAGTGTTTTTCAATTTTGTGGCAAAAAAAGAGCCAGATTAGTGTCTGAAGTAATTACCCCTGTTTAAGCAGGAAGACCGAGATTTGAGTTAAATAGCATCCTATCTTTTTGCTTAATCCCTTTTTATTTAGATTATGTTTTATCTTTCTGATTCCCTAGCGATGTGGCCTTCTGTGATGATGGTTCTTCTTGTCTCCAAATTTACCCTCGCTGCTGGTGAGTTGTCACAGTCCATCTGTTTCTCCAGAAGCTGGGATTTATTAGCTTCTGATCATAGTTTAAAGTAGGGAAACTTTGTGGGAAAAATAGTCCCACAGCTGGCTGACTTGATTTAATTTTATCCTTTGACTTCTGAAAATGGCCGAAAGACAGTAAGACCTTTAAATATAAACCATAAATACACTCAACAGCAAATGTGTGTCAATGAAATTTGAGACACCAGAAAAGGTTTGATGCAATATAGTATTCGATTTTAGGTTAATGTTTAAAATTTTAAATAGGCAGATTAAAAAGCATGAAGTTGTTTAATTAGAGCATCTAGATGGTTCCAGATTGATGATCCTAACTTCTCATTAGAAGAGATGCAATAACTGACCTAGAAATCAGTTTATAAAATTGGTTGTCTTTGTATATGTTATAATAATGTAATTATTATCGCCATAACACTTGATCTAACTGATGATCTTGCAAATCGGAAAGACTGAGTTCTAAAAATTCGGACTTGCAACGCAGCGCTAACCTCAACCACTACAAACAGATGGTCCATGAGTGAAGCAGCTGGTTATGATCTAAGTTTGTAGGTTAGAATCTTGGTCATGACACTGCTGGCTGTGACTTGAAGCTGCCCAGTGGTGGCACACAGTTGGCAGATTGCCATCCAGGGAAGGAGGGGCTTAAGGTTTGTGCTGAGATGCAATATTTATGAGCCCCAATTATTTTCAGTTTAAACCACTTTTCCCTGAAAAATATGGACGTTTTCTTTCCTGCTATGGACATTCTATGTGTAAGTTAGCTAGCATCACGTGACATTTCATGAAGATTTAAAGGGTGCCCTTGAAAGTGACGTTTTTCCTCTCTCTCAGACAGCTTCTCAGTGCGTGTTCCCACTGATCCACTCTTTGTCAAGTTGGGGAAGTCCGTCATTCTGCCATGCTCGCTTTCCCATCCCATTGGTACGGAAGGCCTGGAGGTGCGCTGGTACCGGCCCGACAGCTTCAACAAACCTGTGCTGCACTATATCGATCATCAGGTCCAACAAACCAATGTGCACCCTGGGTACAGCGGGCGGGCCTCTCTGGTGGCTGAGGGGATGATAAATCAAACTATGTCTCTGAGGCTGGAAGATGTGACAATGGCAGATGCCGGAGAGTTTAAGTGCTTTGTGAGCAGTAACCTGGACTATGACACAGGAACAGTCCATCTTAGCGTAACTGGTGAGTAATAGGAATTGCATTTTAATTATCAAATAGAGATTTCTGTTTGACTTTTGCTCTATTGACTAATTACTCATTATTACATTCCTTTGCTTGTTTTAGCTGTTGTTTTTTTTAATTTTTGTCATTCAAAGCTCACTTCAACGTCCATGTTCTATAATTTTTCTAATGTATCGAATATTAATATAATTAATTTTAATCACTATGTGAATTAAATCATTATATTCCTATTATTTAGAAAATGTAACTTTTTATTTGTTGCTCCTGAATTGTTGACTTTTTGGAGGTATAAGGTTTTCCCAGGAAGCCTGTGACATGAGTTAAAATGACCACCATCTTTCTCTGTTTGGCTCTGCACCAGTGTGGGGAACTCCTCCTCTGTTATCAGGCGTCCATCAGGGTGATATGATGAACGCTAGCTGTATGTCCCAGGACTGGAGTCCCCAGCCCACCCTTGCATGGTATAGCAGTCAGAAGTTGAGGCTTCCACCCCGAGCCCTAAAGTACAGCAGTGACAGCCAGGGTTTGAGCTCTGTCAGCAGCTGGATCCTCGCCTCCCCCTCTGATTCAGAGTGGCTCTCCTGCACCGTTTCCCAGTTTGAGGAGGAAGTTTATGAGGCGAGGCTGCAGTTGAGTGCAGCTCCACCAGGTGAGTAGGCTGGGCGCTACACTTGAAGCGCTTAACGTGCAGCTGTACACCACCGAGTCGCACTGTTTGTTACACGCACATTGTGAGTGTATTGCTCTTTGTGTATTGTCTCTCTTGGGCTACTTTCGGGGGGATTCTGCAGGACCATGGAAGGCAGCCTTCATCTCACTTACGCTGATCACCCTCCTTGTTTTAAGCATTACCCTCGTCTGGTTGTTCATCCGAAAGAGAAACAGAGGTTAGATGTTTCAAAAAATGTATGCTGATTATTCTTTACAACGCGTGTGCTTCTCTGCTCTTTTATTGTTTGTTTTCTGTTTTCTGTATGAAAATGAAATCTTTTATTTGCTTTTTTGATGATGAAAAACCTTTGATTGCAGGCAAGTCCCTCGTCTGTAGTTTTCTAGCATCTCCCAGATTTTGATTTCTGCCTGTTCTGACCCCGTACCCTACCGATTCTGTAAAGTCTTTAAAAAAAATCAAACCCATTTTTTATTTTTTTATTCTCCTGTAGACAACCGTCAGAAGCTTCTCACTGATAAAGGTAAATAACATTTTTAAAGATTTTTAAACATTTCACTGAAAATTTTATTATGGGTTTTCTAGTAATACTGACGTTGTGATTTTTCAGATTTGAAAAATATGAGAGAAGCAGCAGGTAATTTTGTTTTTTCTCCTGTATGTAGCTGTCAGAAAGACATATTGAAGTTGCACTCACCATTCAAACTGAATCATTAATCATTAAGTTTTAAGTGTAACATCACTGTACACCTGCCATTTATTTGATGTCTTTTTTTTTTTTTTATCTTACAGTGGATATCACTCTAAATACTGAAAAAGATCATCCTTACCTGACCATTTCTGCGGACAAAAAGACAGTGAGAGAACAACAAAACATCCCCAATATATCAATGAACCAGCTGAATATCTTGGGAAAAGATCACCTGAGCTCAAGTTCCGCCTACTGGGAGGTGGAGCTAAAGGCTGAAAATACGGAACTGAAAAAGTCCTGGCGTGTGGGCTTGGCTACAGAGTCAGCAAACTTGACATCAGATGTGCCCTGTCCTTCTAATGGCTTCTGGGTCCTCTCCTCTGATCACAGTGGATTCTATGCAAATACAGACAAGCCAATTGCACTGCCTGTAGAACTGAGACCTGAGAAATTGGGGGTGTTTTTTGATAACGAGAATGCACTCTCCTTTTATAATGTAGAGAAAAGATGGCATATATATACTTTTTTCCTCAAACTCACTGAAAATGTTTACCCCCTGTTTAACCCAGGACAAGGTGACAAGTCACCTTTAAGAATCTCTAAAATTGATCCATTGATCAATCTTAGTTTCACAAAATAATATTGATAGCTGAACATCTACCAGATAATTACTTGCAAGTTTTTATCACCTATCAGCAGTTTCTTTAGAGCAAAGCGTTCACACTAATAGTTGAACAGGTTTCTTGTAAGCAGTAAAGTCTAAGAAAAGTGGAAAATTGACAGGTGCCATGTGGCCTCTTAGTGGCCGTGCTTGTCTTTGGACAGAACAGGACATTCAAAGATACAGGAGTAAGGTGAATCCCTACTACATCAACAGCATTCTTTCATATACTAGCTGTGTGAAAACTGTGTGACCCTATAATGAGTGAGATTGGTGTGCTGCTGTGAGTGGAAGAAAACAAAACTGGAGTTGCTGGGCGTACTTCCAAAAATGGGCTGAAACGGCCTGAGATCTGATCATGAGAAGTTCATTAATTGATAGGGAAGACCAGTTGGAGAGAGATGGGTGCTTCCTACACACACCATTGTTATTCCTTGGGAAAGTTTGGGTTATGCCGAGGGGCTCGAAAGTTGCAGGTGTCTGATCTAGTTCAGACTGGTTTTTCTCTCTGACCCACCCTGCGAGGTGGAAAAGTACTGAATGTGTTGTTTGAACTGTATATAAAAAGGTTTTGTCATTGTAACCTTGGAAGAGTAGTGGGTAAGACTGCCTCCCCATTTGCAAATGTAATAAACGTGAAGAGCTTGAATTCACACCCAGATTGTTGCAGTTGTTCTATTCTGGGAATAGACAGGGCCCGGGGCCCATAAACGCTCATCTGTGGGGTCGTGGGGGCTCAAGGGGTATTTTTCCCTGACAACTGCCTACCATTTAAACTTTGGTAGACCCATTATTGTATTAACTCATATTTTCTTAAAGGGAAATGATTCTGAGCTGTAATTTAACTCTGGTGCAAGTGGCCCTCTCCTGTCCCATATTAGTAATTTGTCCTATCCAGAAATATCTGGATATCTATATTATCTCCCATTACACAGTTGTCTGCTAGCAGATAAGCTCCAATTGAGTAGCTCAAAAGAACAGTTCAGTTGTCAGTTTAAATAAATGACACATCCACAGCACACAAAATAAGTTAAATGACACTAGTTACGCACATTGTGTTACACTAGTGACGCCATACACATTACTCTTCAACTTTTCACATTATCAGGTATAATGACTTTTATTCAGTGTCCCTCCATTTACACGATTCACCAAAGCAATAGCGGAGACCTTCCTTTGAAGCTTCTTACGCTTTCTCCATTGTTCCCCCAATCTCATGTACATATGATAAACTTTCCACAGTCTACACCACTCTGCCAAAGTCCACACTGCCAACATCCACGAGCGAACCATTACAGGAAGTAGAATAAATACAAATACAATTTTTAATGTTCAGTGCAAATTAAAACCATTTACGAACAATTATAAATAATGAAAGAAAAAACAAGAATCCCACTACACCTCGAATAATGGGGGGGGGGGGGGGGGGGGGGGGG
>JAOYSI010006684.1:28383-42439 GCA_025775065.1 Hiodon alosoides | reverse complement strand
TGTGTGGGTCTGTATGTCTGTTTGAATTGTGTAGAATAAGTGTGTTGGTCTCTCTGTGTGTGGGTCTGTATGTCTGTCTGATGGAGCAGCTCTGGCTAGAGCCTATCCTCCATCTTTGATACCTGTCAGCCGTCGGGGCGAAGCGAGCCAGTCAGGGCGCAGGTACGAAGGGTGTGGCCAGTCCCGCCTACCGAGGGCTGCGGGGAGATTAAGGGCCGCTTTGAAGCCAGACATTTCCAGACTGTCAGAGTAACACGTCACACGTGACTCTCACTGTAACAAGTCACCGTAACATGTTACACTGTGCTGGCAGTGTCATCGCTTTCTAGAGCAGTGGTTTTCAGTGGAGAACCACTGTCCAGAACCACTCTCCAACTCTTTTTAGCTAGCCAACAGCTTCAATACTGTGAGAAACTTGTTCAGTTAAAGACTGATCTAATTTATCCTGCTCTAATTTAGGGTTGCTTCCGTGACTTTAAAATAATACGTTTTTAAAAATAAAACCTATTATCTCTTCTCATTTAGGCTGCGGGACTAGACTCAAGGACGAGCCTTCGGGGTCACATGATCAGCGGGCCACCCGCATGCAACAGGCTGTAATCTAAATGTTTACCCAGTCAGAGACAAGGGACCACTGGCGCTCAAATTCCTCTCACTTCAGTACAGACATTAAAAACAGGATTAACCCCCCCCTCCTACCACCAGCACCAATCAAAACAAGTGGCTGTGGTTTCCGAGGTGCTTCACACTATCTCTGCGAGAGAGAGGGCTTGTTTGATCTGGCCTTACAACAACAACACTGGCGCTCAACAACCACACTCCCACTCAGCACTGTTCTCCCACGCAGCAGCGGCCACTGAACCATGCTGGTGTTGACCATGAGGGCGCCGGTGGGCCGACAGGATGTAGAGGAGGGACACGGAACGGGTGCTATCCACACCCCCCTCGCTGCGGGAGCCAATGGCTACGCTCCACACCTGCGACTGCTTTACTGACATCAGGAATTGACTTGCCGGTCACCTGGCCTACCGCCCATTGATTGCTTGCAGATAAGTTCCTAGCCTTCACGTGAGGAAAAAAAAAACACGTATTTTCATTGGATAAACGGGCAGGCCTTGATCTTCCACGCCAATTGAGTCTCAAAAAGCCAGGAAGTGGGATCAGGGGGTTCCAGCTGTTACTTTGCTCTCCATTCCAGGAAGAGGACATCACCCATCAATGCTTCCATTCGCTTGGGCCTAACTCAGGATTAACTCGGGTGCCGGTTTAGAAGACATTTACAGTGCAATTTATTGCCCTTATTATAGCCACTTTTTAAACCTTTTTAATTAAAAACCTAGCAGAAAACTCCACAGGAGGTCTTGTTGGGTTTTGGGTCTTCTGCGGGGCATGGCCCCGCCTCCCTGTGCGGACACTTACTAGGGTTGGGATGAGCCGCTGGCTGGGTCTTCTCTGGGGTGGGAGTCTGTACTCTGTTTGGAGCTGATGTGCAGTGAGAGACAGGCAGAGGAGAGGGTTTTAACTCACAAACATCGAGCTCCACTTCAGCAGAGCAATGGTGTCTGCTACCTGAGTAGCTCACCCTAACTATAACTCTCCGGAACCTGAGAGCCCTAACTCCTTCCTTCCTTCTTTAAACGACCCGTGCTTAATTTAAACTGTAACGGAATATGCAGCCTGGAATGTTTCAGAACTTTTCATGGTCCTAGTCAGAGATCATCAAGGCTGGATTTTAAGATTAATTCCAGTCTACTTCTTCTTGATTAATTCTCACAGTTCTCCTGAAATCTACTTGTCTCTATAGCAACCCTTTACCCATGACCCAGTTCTGCTGCCCACCCACCCCTCCCCAAACATCCCCACACCGCTGTCGGGTCCTGGATGAGGTTAAGGCTGACCTGCACCAGATGGAGATCCGGATGGCCGCCTGAACACTGACACCGGGTCTTGCCTGCGCAGTCCTATTCAAAGCAGTGGATAGATCAGGGGCACTGATGGAGCCGGACCCACAGAGCACAGCTTCATTTCCATTCCCCTGCTCACTACCCCCTAGTGCTGGGGAGTACGTAATGGCTACTGCGTGTCAAAGTTTCATCAATGCGCTGTTGTCCGGTCTGGACCAGAACCGCTGGCACATGGACAGTGGAGCTGAGCCCATCCTGCAACATTCCGGACCGCCCATACACTGGCGGTCAGCTGGGTATAGGCCAAGCAGCTGTGCACACACAGAGTGTGTACGCAGTGCAAGGTGGGGAGTTTTAATAATAAAACACAAGGGATAAAAGACACTTTCAGGTTTTCATGTCCACTGTCCACACCGCATGTTGCAGGGGGTGGTGAAGGGGAACAAGGAGGCCGGCACACTTTGAACAAACAAAGCGCAAATTACCTGTGTTAACTGTGGCACCTGTGCGGTGCGGAAATCTGCCTGCGGAGCTGGAGCTGCCCCTGAAAGCTTGGGACACAGTGGATGGCGGGTTAGTGGGTCTTTCAGGGACTCGTTTCTGAGCCCAGCACTGTGGACAGTGTTAGCATTGGACCTACCGTGAGACGACCCCTTTCCGAAAGAGCTCTGTGCCTGCCCTAAAGCCAGCAAGAAAATAGTTCACATGATTTATGAACTATTTTAGATGGCATTAAACAGAAGTCACATTCATTACCAGTGAATGGCTTTGAAAAAGACATTTCTAATGCGAGGGATTTCAAAACAACCTTGAAAAGTTATTTTTGTTGGTCAGAAAGAAGTGAGGTTTTTACATAAAGCCATTAGCTAAAGGGACAGAAGACCTGATAATTAATTTTCTAATACTAGTTTCATGCGTAAAATTTTAATGAACCAAGACATTTAGAAAAGTAATGAAAACTGGGATGCATGATATAAAAATGTGTTACCGGGTATTTAAGGTAGTATTAACAGGTATTTAATGTTATGTTAACAGGTATTTAAGGTAGTATTAACAGGTATTTAAGGTAGTATTAACAGGTATTTAACATAGTTTTAACAGGTATTTAACGTAATGTTAACAGGTATTTAACGTAGTATTAACAGGTATTTAACGTAATGTTAACAGGTATTTAACGTAATGTTAACAGGTATTTAACATAATGTTAACGGGTATTTAACGCAATGTTGAGGGGTATTTAACATTATGTTAATGTGTATTTAACGTAATGATAACGGGTATTTAACGTAATGTTAACCAATGGCCCATGAAAAAGGACCAGTGAAACTACGCCGCAGGTGACCCCCAGCTCAAGGACAGAACAAAGCAGACCCCACACCGTGCATGCTCCCAAACCCTACTCTCTGTCTGGCCAGACTGCACTTACTAGAGCTGGCTGCGGCGGCCGCTACAGAGGCAAAGTAGGGGTGGCTGCTGCCTGGATCAGGGACACAAAGTCACAGGAGACAGAGTCACGGGGACACAGAGTCACCTGGGACCAACCTCCCATCTCATCAACGTTGCTGTAATGAGTGAGGCACTGGCACAGGGGTAGCTGACAAAAAACTTACCGGCGTCCCTGACTTTGTGGACTGCGGCACGGGGCTTGGTTGTGGTAGGAGGGAGTGTGGTTGTGGTTGTGGTCGGGGGTATGGTGGTGGTAGTGGTGGTGGTTGGCTCCAGGGTGGTGGTGGTTGTCTCTGGTACTGTTGTGGTAGGAAACATGGTGGTAGCTGTAGATGCTTTAGCTTCCTTCTGACCTGTGGGAGGGGTTAGGGTTAAGGTTGAGGAGGACTTGAGATTGATAAATAAAATACAAGCAATGGTAGGAAAAGCTACTGATTGGTAAAAACATTTCCTTGATCATATTTGTATTTACAGGGCTGGATGATGAATTAAAGACACATCTGGATCTGAGGGCTATGTAAACCTGGAACAGGGAGTTTAGATCTTTTGATCTATACAAACATAATTGAGCCCATCCTTCAAACTACCATGGGACAAGAGAGCACATTAGCAGCTACAATGGCACATCCCTCACACATTTAAAATCTCTTCACCTGTTTTTGCTGAAGCAGAGCGGTCAGGAGTGTAGTCCAGGCTAGATGGGTAGATTGCTCCCTTCTTTGGTTTGCCCACTGAGAAGGAAAAAGCTGAGAACTTCACACAGTGACCTTGCAACTAACTCATGTGGTGCCATAATATTTTTTAATTAAATGGAATTGCCTATTATTTTTGTGCTTCCTCCCATATTTTGATTAGCCAATGGTGCTAAAGCATTTTCGTTTAAACCGAGCCCCTTTTCCAACTGAGCCAATCGGGAGGGCGGCTCACAGGCAATATGCTTAGAATATTCTATAATGTTATAACCTGAGACAATGAAGGATTCCCTCCACTTTGGCAGAGATAACGACCGCAAGCCATTGGAGAAGCTGCCCTTGTAGATGGCCTGTCCTGCCATCTTCCTCACGATCACCTTTCCCCCGGAGTTGGTGATGATACCGCTGCAACAAAAAAAAAATATCAACGAGATTCTGAGAGACCACCTGCCCCTCAGCTTTGTCTTTGAGTGGATGTCCAGTTCTTTCCCCAGAAGACCCAGAAGAGCCTCACAAACCAGCCCTTGACTCCAGGGGGCCAGCGGTATCTTGATGTCTTACCTCTAACCCATCTCAACCACCTGAGCCTACCTGTGGATAGCCGCGTTGCAGATGCTGGAGATGGAGGCGAAGATGCCCGTGCCATACACCGGTTGCTTGGTCTCCCGGCAGTTTGCCGGACACTTGGCAATGAATTCTGGGAGGTTGACCTTCCCGGCCCTCACATCACACTCTATGGCTGGTACGACTGGCAAGAGGACATATGCAGGATTGCTGAGCGAAGAGGCTCAGTGACGAGGCAACATTTTGTCAAAGCAACATGCTACTAGCGCTGGCTAGTGTCATTCAGGTGCTGGTATAGTGCTACTACTGGCAAAATACTGGTGCTGGTAACGTGATTCAGATTGCACAAGATTATTGGTTCTAATCCAAAGCGAGGTACTGCTAGTACTAACTACTTCAGTATATATTCCGATATTTCATGTTTAAAGACATAATATGTAATTGTGTGCATGACTGCACTTGCTAAGCACTTAAATATCACCGTGTAAGGGTTTACCTTGTTTCGCTTTCTTGCTCTTCTGGCCGTCTGGCTTGGCCATGCTACCAGTGATCAACAAAATGACTGGAGAGATGTTGGGAGAAAAGGAGGAACATGAGACTGCTGATGCAACTAATAAGATGAACACTACAACATGCTGACAACATTAGCTGATTACTGTCTGCATGGTGTTGCAGACAAAGAGATTCATTCTGCAGCAACAAAATAAACAGTGACAAAAACACTGTGTGGGTTTCTGTGTGTGCGTGCATGTGCGTTGTGCATGTGTGTTTTTCAGGGCAGGGTGTTTGGGCTGGTCTCGTCACCATGGCGTTAGAGTGTTAGAGATCCTACCGACACAGACGGAAAATGGTGCAGTGCACATGGTTGGGGGTCTGGCAGGTCGGTGGTCGGTGGGGTCTTAGCTGGTCGGACGTCTTTATTTCGGGTCACACCTAGTGAGAGAAGTAAAGTAGCTGTCACAATGTGCCCAAGAAGGGCAAAAGACTGTTCCTCCACGGTGTGGAGAGGGGAGTCACTGCACCCTCTCGTCTAGCAGACAAAACATCTGGGGTTTGAAGCTAATTCTGAAGTGGCACTCTTTTTAAGGTGCAGCCAGGATAGTAACAGCTTCAGTGAGTGGGAGGGTGTCCACACCCATTCCAGCGCTAGGCCTGTATCAACAGGAGCACCATCCTTTTTTTAGTTTTTCCTTGGCAACCATCCCTCCCAACAACAACACAAGGTGTTTGACTGCTGCTTGGTTGTCCTGCTCAAGCAGAGAGCGCAAACAAGTGCAGTAGCCATGGAATAACACTACCCTGTCTGTAAATATCCACATCAGACAGACAGGAAGAAAGCATTGTTCCGGAGCAGAGTCCCTGGCAATCTGTTGGGTCATTCTGGTGCGATTCAATTCAAAGATGGTCACATGTCTGGTGTGGGGTTTTTCAGAGACAGGTCACACGACTGGTGTGGGGTTATTCAGAGACAAGTCACATGACTGGTGTAGGGTTATGAAAGATGGTCACATGACTGGTGTGGGGTTATTCAGAGACGGGTCACATGACTGGTGTGGGGTTATTCAGAGACGGGTCACATGACTGGTGTGGGGTTATTCAGAGACAGGTCACATGACTGGTGTGGGGTTATTCACTGACAGGTTTGTTGAGAGACAGTTTGCCCCAGCCGTTGGAACCTTTGATCAACAGAATGTGTGTGTGGCCATATGTATGAAAGCATATACAACTATAGTTTCTCTGCGTCAGTCGATGCTATCAGTCCAGTTTTAGTCAGCACCTTTTGGCATGGTAGTTGGGAATTCAGTCACAGTCATTTACCCTCCTGCAACTGCTCAAAATCAGCAGCTGTAAAAACACAGTGAAAAACACTACGCATCTTTAAATCACTGATTCTGTTCACTTTGCTAATCTGGGCATTGTGAGGATATTTTCATAATGTTTTCTCTTTTTCAATCCCCGCTGCATACTCCCACAGCCCTATTGTGAAGCTGCGTAAATGGCAGGGCCCTGGACAAGCTCAAACAAATACGGTCCCCTGGGAAGGGCCTTTCCTTCGGATGTTTCATCAAGGTGATCTCCAGATAAAGGAAACTGGAGGACTGATACCAACAAACATCTTTCCTTACTTCAGCAGAAATCCTGCTTTGTTTTTCCTTTTTTTCTGTCCTTTTCAAAACCCCTCTCCTTTTCATTCTTGTTAAAAGGGAGTTTCCTGTGTGCACGGCTTGGGAGTGTCATTAAATGAATAGTCTTCCATCCATCCTGTATTTAGCCATGAGAAAGAAATCAGGACAAACGAAATCATCGCGCCAATGTGTCTTCTTTTCAGAGGGGCTATGCTTGCTGTTGAGGGCCCGGGTTTTTTGGTTGGCCCTCAGGCACCTTGCCAGCTGGGATTTTAAATGCAGGTTTTCTTGAGATGGGTTTACAAGGTCCATTCACAGAACTCTGCCAACCCAAAGGCCCAACAGCACATACAAAAGAAACCATTTCAGTTGACTCTCCTTTCTTTGAGAAGATATGTCTTCTCCAAAACAGAGGTTAATGTGCACAATGTGAACAAAATAGTGACAAACGACCTCTTAATGCTCCTTTTCATTCTATTGTGGGTTTAAAGATTTGTTCACTGTATTTTAAACAGGTTTGGCATGCTGCATGAGATTGTTGTATAATCCAGGAGAAAACAACAGACTGAATGCTCGGGAAGCTCGGTTTGGATTGCTTTTCCTCCAGCTCAGGTAAACTCATATATCACCCATCTCACTACTGTGGTCCAAAGTGGAGCCTGACACCGAGAGCGCTGGATAAGGACAGGGTCTCAGGAAACAAACGCTCGGTGAGACTGAGGTTAAAAAAAGTATTGGTTTAAATTAGGTGCTCAAACAAAGAAGTTATTAACTTGTAAAATAATTTACCGAACTACAGAATAAACTTGGGAACCAGAAGCTAACCGGGAACACAAAGCCAAGCTGCCGGGCCACATGGCATCCTCCTCTCCTTCTCTACCCTGGAAGCTCTCCACTTCCTGTTTTTTTTAATATCACCAGACCAATAAGACACTAATTAGTCAGATGATACAGTATCTTGCTGCTGGCAGTAACACATTCCCTTGCCTCTAAAAACAATGGGCTGTGGTGTTCTGTGTCTGTGACCTGTTTGTTACGTGACTATGACCTGTTTGTTCAGTGACTGTGACCTGTTTGTTACGTGACTATGACCTGTTTGTTCAGTGACTATGACCTGTTTGTTACGTGACTATGACCTGTTTGTTCTGTGACTGTGACCTGCCTGTTCTGTTGCTGTGGCCGTGACCTGCCTGTTCTGTAACTCGTACAGTGGTGAAAATAACTTGTACAGCGGTGAAAGTAACTCATACAGCGGTGAAAGTAACACCTACAGGAGTGAAAGTAACGTTTACACGAGACCCTAGATGGAGAAACATTCCTTTCAGATTAGGGGGTTCTGAACAGCGGCCAACACTGCAAGACAAAGGAAAATGTTTCACAGTTTATTATCTGTGGCGGAGACACAGTTCTTTGAGCTGAACACACAATGCTGGCTCCATGCGAATTTTCGTGGTCTGCATGATGAAATGTCGGGATTGAGAAGGGATTAGTTCTGTCCGGCGTGCTGACCTTTCCCTGAGTGTCCACGCAGTCAGATGTGCTAGGGCGTTTAAATAAGAGGACGGGAATTTCTTAGTGGGAGAGAAGGGTGTGTTTGGAGTAGGTGGCACCAGTGTCCGACTGTTATCATTTCGGAGAGCAAACTCAGTACCAGTAAACAAGCTTTGACTTTTGAAATAACTATTTGAAACAGTTTACCCTGTCTGTAAACTTTAAGTCAGATCAAATGAAAGTACAACATGACGAAAACGACAAACTGGGACTAATGTTAAGAAACACAAAACGCTGAACGATACTTACGAGGCTAAATACCAACGAGTAAACACTTATTCAGCGAAAGCGAATCTTCATGCAAAGCATATCGAGTATTCTGTAACTAAAGCAACGTACGGCACCTTCTGAGCTTGTAATAAAAGCAGACGTGTTACGACAAGGTCTAAGCAAGCTCCGCTTGACTCACTCTTCACTAAACTGACATATCCGTGGCTTTGGCATATTTTGGTGTGCATCGTGCACGGATCAAGGGTTTCACGTCAAACATAAAATCCTGGAAGGCTGGATGCAGCACTGATTGGCAGCGTTTTATCAAATTAATTGTACTGGGATTGCGGTACTTTGCAGATATCCAGCTTTGTTCAAATCAAACACATACACAAACCCGTTCTTAAAACGAAATCTCAAAGCCAGCATGTTTCGGATCGCAACTCGCCGTACGTAGTTTTACTTCTGACCTGAAGAGGGAGCGCTTTGCATATAGTTGAATTGGAAAATCCCAGTGAAAATGTACTTTTAGTCAATGTTGTAAAATGTGTATAGCTCGGGGCAACTGGTTCAAGTCTACACTGGTTTTTCAGCGTTGTAGAATTAAGTCGGCATCATAAATCTACCAAGTTACCAAACGAAAACTTAAAAGCCTGAATTTTTTACAAAATGTTTCTGCTGTGTCAAAGGTAACATCACCACAGTCGTTAAAGTTTTAATTAGCCCTTTATTCAAACACAGGTAATAACTTTACCAAAGTAATTACCAAAGTAATTATAACTTTTCAGTGAGAAACATCTGTGGAACTTTCTTGGTCTCTTTTTAATTGTTTTCTTTTTAATTGGAGATTAAGAATGAATAATCGTTTGACAAAGCCTTTTATCATCAAATGCAAGCGCAAATGGGCATCGTGCACAGCTTTAAAATCGCCTTTGCAACAAACATAATCTTTTTTTAAAATGTAAGCTTGGTCCTAACGCACTGTGGTCTAAAAGAGGCACCCAACAAAGATTTTAAATCAGCGGTCGCTCTACGTTAGATTTATTACAACGTCGTAAACTTACTTTCTGGTGTTTACGTGGTAACTCTGTCCAAAGTTTTCGCAGTCTAACAGTATCCAAATCCCTGTTGCTCAAACAGATCCCAGAGTTACTGAAGCTGATGTTCCCTAATCCCAGCTGCCTCACGGCTAGTGCGCCTACAACATTCTTTTCACGAGCGCAGAATTCGGTGTGGTGCGCACGATATGGGATCATGTAGCCGATGTAACTCCTGTTTGCCCGTCCCACTCAGCGCTGCAAAATGTTTTCCAGAGACTATCAACAATGAAGTAGGCGCTCTGAAAGGATGCAGTCGGACTGTCTAATTAACGCGCGGGCTGCTATCGGACTGGCCGCGTTTTTGGTTTGAGGTATTAAACTCCTATAGGACGAGTACGTTTGAGTTTTCAACACATATGAGTCATTCCATGACTATACGTCCAGTGTTAACCTTTCACACTTTTCAGTTTCAATTTATAAAATGATTTTATGATCGTCTCGAAAACTCAATAGGCTACTACCAAAATGTGGATTCTGAGGAATGACCTTAATTTATTTGATTTGTTAAACCCTGCTTCAATTTCAAAAGCTATGTTATGAGAATCAGTGTAGCATGATGATAGCTATGCTGCCTACATTCTGAGATGCATTATGAATCCAGGGCAAGAATCGTTTGGGAAATAGATCAGTGATAATCTTGCAGAGGGTATGTTTGGTAAGGGATTGGAAAAACTTCGGTAAAATGGTACTTCAATCCAGTGGTATCACTGAGTGTTCCTTCTGACCCCCCCCCAAAAAAAGAAAAAACAAAGGAGAAGGGTATTGGCGTACCTGAATCCGCAGGGAGTTTGCTGTGTGCTTGCCTGTCCTCCAGCGTGTCACATGGGTGCAATGACAACAAACAAGCCCTGTCACACCGACAGGAGAAACCAGTGGTTAATCCTTCTCGCACCCTGGTGGGGGCGTTAGGGGCGGGTGGGGATGCCCGCCTCGACCCAACTGCTGGCTGGGGGGGATACTGCTGCAGCAATGGCTGAGGGAAAATGAGACCGCTGTCTGCCATTTGGTGTTAATGTGAGCCCTTGGGGCGTTTTCTTGCCTTGAAAAGTGGTTACACCACACTTATTTAGGTTATAAAAGCAGGTGCCATTCCACACCATCGTCAAATTGTCAATCACCCGGCACCTGGTCACACTGAAAGAAACCTTAGGGTCCAAACTTCCAGGTCAGATAATTTGGTACCACCCTACCCCTCCCACCTTGTTAGAAGCTGGTGTCTTTGTGTTGCATCTGCTTTAAATAATGTACCACTTATCTAGGTCTTCATCTTAATAAAGCTATTTTAAATGTTTGCGATTAGTGTGCCTGTGTTTGTCCCTAAGACATTTATCCCTCGTGAATATGCACCCTGATTATCTCAGCACACTGTGAATATGTACCCTGATTATCTCAGCACACTGTGAATATGTACCCTGATTATTTCAGTGCATTGCAAAAATTTACCCTGATTATTTCAGCGCACTGCGAATATGTACCCTGATTATTTCAGCGCACTGCGAATATGTACCCTGATTATTTTAGCGCACTGTGAATATGTACCCTGATTTGTGCAGCGCACTGCAAGAATTTACCCTGATTATTTCAGCGCACTGCGAATATGTACCCTGATTATTTTAGCGCACTGTGAATATGTACCCTGATTATTTCAGGGAATTGTGAATATTAATTCTGATTATCTCAGGGCAATGTGAATATGTACCCTGATTATTTCAGGGAATCGCGAATATTCGTCTTGAAATTTCTGTGAAAAAACGGGCATGGAAAACAAATGATTATGTCAATTTCATTCAAAAAGACAATATCTTTGGTGTTTCATACTCAACTCACATTTAAGTAGCCATGTAATCAAGTTGTATTCGTTTATGTAGAAAAATGTAACTGGATTAAACACATTTAAATAAGAAGCCTAGAGTCTGACACACTCGTATTCGGATGATTCAGAGGGCAGGGGAACAGGGATGACACAGATCTCCTTGTCGCCGGGAGGGGTGGGTGGTCTGCGGTTTGCACCAGTCTCCGGACTGGGGACCGACTTTGCCAACCTCCACTCCGTGTACTTCTTCCACTCGCCACAGGGTGGCAGCAGCACCCCCGGTGGCAGGGATGGTCTGGTGGCATCCGCCTTGGGCTTGAGGGCGCGAAGCCGCTTCGGTCGGATCCCGGGGCTTCTCTTGTGTGTGCAGGGCAGCAGCACCGCCACGTCTTGCCGGAACTTGGAGCTCATGCCGAAGTAAATGAGCGGGTTGTAGAAACTGGCGGACTTGGCGAAGAGGCGGGTGAAGATGCTGGTCAAGTCGGGCACGTGGAAGCCCCATGCCGACCACATGGACACCACTGCGTAGGGCGACCAAGCTATGATGAAGGCAGTGCAGATGACGATAGACACCTGGAACAGAGGACACAGAAGTCACTTCCTTACTGGCCTCTTACTTTACCAACAAACTGAAACTGGCTGATGGACAGCGTCTCACAGTCACTTTAAAAATCTGCAGCTGGAAGAATTTACATTAAACATATAAACAGAACACTAGTCTAGCTTTACTGTTTATGGGTTTATGAGACATATGGATTCCAAGTAAATCTTAGTTATAATAATATCTTTTAAGAATAATTCATTTTAATTGAAAAAAATATTAAAGGTTTTGGAAGTATATATATATATATATATATATATATATGTTTAGGAGCTGTTAATGGATAATTGTTCATAATAATTCAAATGGTCAGCAAAATCCCAGCTGGGACTCTCTGCTGTGGATGTGGCCACACGCTCACCCTGGTGACGTCCCTCTCGAGCTTCCTCTGCCTGTGGGTCAGGAAGCCCTCCGCCGACATGGCGTTGCCTCGCTTCACCGTATTGATGATGGACACGTAGGCGAAAAGCATCACCAGCACCGGGACGAAGAAGCAAAAGAAGAGGATGGAGATGACGTAGGACTTGTAGATGGTAGAGTAGCTGGCTTTGGACCAGTCTACCTCACAGGTGCCATAGCCCCGATCTGGCATGAGGAAGAGGAGTACAGGTTAGATATTTGGCCTGTGGGTCACATGGGGTGGGCCTCTGACTAGAGGGTAGCATGGGATTGGTCTCTGACCTGAGGGTAACATGGACTTGTCTCTGATTTGAGGGTCACATGGGTTTAGCCTCTAACCTGAGAGCAACATGGGTTTGGTCTCTGAATTGAGGATCACATGGGTTTGATCTCTGACCTGAGGGTCAAATGGGTTTGGTCTCTGACATGAGGGTAACATGGGTTTGATCTTTGACCTGAGGGTCACATGGGCTTGGACTATGATTTGAGGGTCACGTGGGTTTGGTCTCTAACCTGAGGGTAACATAGGTTTGGTCTCTGAATTGAGGATCACATGGGTTTGGTCTCTGACCTGAGGGTAACATGGGTTTGGACTTTGACTTGAGGGTCACATGGGTTTGGTGTCTGACCTGTGTAACTCCCCCAGCCTATAAGGGGGGCACCAGACCAGAAGGCCGCCCCAATCCAGATGAAGATGAGGGATGTGATGATGGCACTTTTGCTGATGCAGTGTACTGCGGACCAATGGGAGAAATCAATGAGTCGGAACACAGTAGATACACCTCAACACATGAACTTCCTTCCAAGAAATTCTGTCTTCAGACAAGTGCTTGCTTTACTCTGTGAAGTGTTATCACAAAGGGGCAGTTTTGAACACTCAGGCCAGGCTTGAAAGAGGCTTGATTTTCCTTTGCACCGTCACATCTGTTTTCCTTTGTCTTTTTGGTCCACCCAACATCTGTATCTACCTCACCAGTTCTATCACCAGTTCTGTATCCCAGAAGACTGTGGGCCTTGAAAAATGTTTAAAACGGTTTTGCTTTAATCGACTGACTTATAAATGTTTGGCTGATCTAAGGGGAGTTTAGTGCCAACTGAAGGATGGACACGTCCCTCAACAGCATTGCCAGTCTTTGGCTTTCACTGTTAATACATAACTGTGAGTAATACAACATTCCTGTATGCCTACTAATGTAAGACTGACATTTTATGAACAATAACTATTTGAACGATGAACAATAACCATTTTCAGTTCTACAGACCACCGCTAATTTAAGACGGCCTGATGGGTAAATGCATGTCAGGTTGCTGAAAGGCCAGAACATCCACTATTTGTGCTTTATTTCCAAGAAGCAAGTACGTCCATCAAGAAGAGGCTTGGCCGGTAAAGGGGCCCTCTCCTCCCGAGTGGCGCAGTGGGTAAAGGCGCTCAGTGGGTAAAGGGGCTCTCTCCTCCAGAGTGGCTCAGTAGGTAAAGGCCCTCAGTGGGTAAAGAGGCTCTCTCCTCCAGAGTGGCACAGTGGGTAAAGGGGCTCTCTCCTCCAGAGTGGCACAGTGGGTAAAGGGGCTCTCTCCTCCAGAGTGGCACAGTGGGTAAAGTGGCTCTCGCCTCCAGAGTGGGTAAAGGGAATCTCGCCTCCCGAGTGGGTA
>JAOYSI010006684.1:16049-28283 GCA_025775065.1 Hiodon alosoides | reverse complement strand
CCTCCAGAGTGGCACAGTGGGTAAAGTGGCTCTCGCCTCCAGAGTGGGTAAAGGGAATCTCGCCTCCCGAGTGGGTAAAGGGGCTCTCTCCTCCCGAGTGGCTCATTGGGTAAAGGTGCTCAGCCGAACGACTGAGCCCTATGAGCATTGGTTCATTGATTAGCCCATTGTGACCGGGAGAATACAATGGTGATGACATTACCTCTGCTGGGGTGGCATCCTTTGATATACCTGGTGATACTGATGACAGTCAAGGTGTTGATGCTGGCCAAACCAAAGAGTAAGGTGAAGAAGCCGTCCACCTGAGAACAAAGGACACTGACGTCAAAGGCCAAACCTGCAGCAGAGCAATGGGTCAAAGCTGCTTTACCTGTAGCGGTCGTCAGGTGATCCAGGGTGAATGCTGTTTTAACTAAAATTTAGTAAGGTCACCCAGGGTGAGAGCTGTTATACCTGTAATTTTGTCAGGTTACCCAGGCTGAGATTTGATTTAACTGACCGTGTTTATATGTCGAAAAGGTCACTGTAGAGCAATGTAGACACTTCCTCTGTTCATGTTTATATGGGGAAAAGGTCACTATAGAGCGATGTGTGTACCTCATCTGACCGTGTTTATATGGGGAAAATGTCACTATAGAGCGATGTGGGCACTTCCTCTGACCGTGTTTATATGGGGAAAAGGTCACTATAGAGGGATGTGGGTACTTCATCTGACCGTGTTTATATGGGGAAAAGGTCACTATAGAGGGATGTGGGTACTTCATCTGACCGTGTTTATATGGGGAAAAGGTCACTATAGAGCGATGTGGGTATTTCATCTGACCGTGTTTATATGGGGAAAAGGTCACTATAGAGCGATGTGGGTATATAATCTGACCGTGTTTATATGGGGAAAAGGTCACTATAGAGCGATGTGAGCCCTTCCTCTGACCGTGTTTATGCTATGCTGGGCACTGGCACTATTCACTCTCGTCTACTCCTGGCTGTCAGATTAATGGGGCTGTGTGATCTGCTTTGGGTAATCCCATTCGAAAGCTTGAAAATCCATATTCCTGCCAGGAAGAACATCTAAGGCAGAAGAAGCTAATGCTAAAGAAATAGAATATTTCTTTTTAATATTTATTTATTTTTATTTTTTGTGAGTGATCTGTTTGGTAGGATTCAGCTTCTATAAGCTGGTTACCCCCCCCCCCCCAAGCTCCTGATCCTGTCTTCTTCCCCCTACGAGATGAGTGGCGACAGAGATGGTCTGGTCTCGCCCCAGCCCGTCCCAACAGAACCTCTCACGTCCCCTTATTTCTGAGCTAACTGGAGCAGGCCCACATCTACCTGTTCATGTCCCATCACGCCAAAGACATGAACACCTAATGCGTCTTACATGCCTGCCGCCCCTTGGAATGCGGTCAGATTGTTCGCTCACACCTCCCTTAGCGGGATGAGGGGTTTTAGCCCACAGTTCCATAACACCATCCCCGCAGGGAGACCAGAGAGGGGCTGGAATGATTTAGGGGTGAGCTCATCTCTGAAACCTAGAAGAAAGGTATGTGCCTATCTTGGGCCGTAGCTACCTTCCTGTCCAACATTATCAACAATAATAGTTTGTAACTCAATATCTGACTACTGAATTTTGACTATGTGAAGAGTAACGTTGCTGTTTGGGGTGAAATTTTTGGCAAGCCTTTTCAATTCCCTGCGCCCTGCTGAGGAGCGCGTTCTTTCCCCTTGAAAAAGCCCACCATGGTAATCAGATTACAGCTTAACCAGGCAGTCATTTAATCTCTTAAATCACTGAAATTCCCCACTTACTGTACTCAAAATGTCCTCGTTGCCCCACTTTGAGAAGTTATTAGTGTTTACAGAAATTCCAAATGATAAGAACTGTCCAGTTCCCCTCAGCCTAACGGTTTCCTGTGAGCCATTTTATGGTATAAAACAGCTTTCACCCAGCGAACAGTACGTGAGCTATACCTTACATGATTAAATGTAATGAAATGCCGACATGCACTATTAAGAACATGTAGAGACAGTTGTTTGTCCCTGGAATATGAACAGAGCACCTCCAGAGAGCTAAACCCATGTCCTGTTCGTTGGTGTAAACAATGGTTACTAATTAATTTTTAAACTACATGAGATTCAATGAGGACTATACCATTTTTTGATTCTGATCTTGATAACCATAGTCATAGAGCATTCCACCATGAAATGTTAAAAAATACAGATTCAACCATCCACCAGTTCCATCATAGATCAGCACCATATTCACAGATCTGCACCATGTTCACAGGTCTGCACCATGTTCAAAGGTCTGCACCATGTTTACAGATCTGCACCATGTTCACAGATCTGCACCATGTTCACAGGTCTGCACCATGTTCACAGGTCTGCACCATGTTCACAAGTCTGCACCATGTTCACAAGTCTGCACCATGTTCAGTTCTGCACCATGTTCACAAGTCTGCACCATGTTTACAGATCTGCACCATGTTCATAAGTCTGCACCATGTTCACAGTTCTGCACCATGTTCACAGATCTGCACCATGTTCACAGGTCTGCACCATGTTCACAGATCTGCACCATGTTCATAAGTCTGCACCATGTTCACAGGTCTGCACCATGTTCACAGATCTGCACCATGTTCACAAGTCTGCACCATGTTCACAAGTCTGCACCATGTTCACAAGTCTGCACCATGTTCACAGATCTGCACCATGTTCACAGGTCTGCAATGTGTTCACGGTTCTGCACCATGGAGCAACCAAAACACCTAACCATTGATGCAGAAATGGGGCCAACCCTGGCGAAGACTTCACCTGACAGGTCCAGATAGAGGTGATCAGAAATCCGTTGTCCTGGAAGATGTTGAAGATCTCGAGGATTCCTCTGGAATATCCGAATATGGAGATGCTGGCATCAGAGATGGCCAGGTTGAAGGTGAGGTAATCAGTGGGCTGCAAAATGGCTCTCTGCTTGTAGAGGACAAAGATCACCACGCTGTTTCCAAACCATGACAACCAACCTGAGAAACAACACACAGAAGCGCAGGTTGTGCATATTTACCAGCTTTGCTTTTCGTGCAAAAAAACAAAACAAAACAAATTCATCAATGTACTTATGGTGCTGGTTAGAAAGCAGCTTTGAATCCCAGGAGAGACCTTCAGAAAAGTGCTAAACTGCTTTAGTAATTCAATTTGTATGAATGGGTGGTGTTTTTATTACTTCAAGTTGTGTAAGTCTCTCCGGAGAAGAAATTCTGTATAATGTAAAAAAACAAAAAAAACATCTGGCTTGGTCAAATGAAATGAAATGTACTGGTTGGAAAAGATCTGAAGAGAGTAAGGATGATTGAGTGGTAGACAGGAGCGGACACAGACCTTGCTGGGTGCACAGCTTTGTTTATAGAGACAGCTAACAGCGGGAGAAACTGCTAACAGCGGGAGAAACTGCTAACAGCAGAAGAAACAGCTAACAGCTGGAGAAATTGCTAACAGCAGGATAAACTGCTAACAGTGGTAAGGATATAAACTGCAGGAAAACATCCCAAAAACCAGGTCAGTTTTTGTAAGCGCACTTCTTGAGTAGAAACCATGATCTTCTTTTTAAATTTTTATGAAGCGGCAAATTTGACCATGAATGGACAGTTACCTGGCTTATTGGTCTTAACAGTTTCAGACATTGGGACAAATACACTTACAAAGGCACAGGAGGACACAGACAAAGTACAGGTGGACCTTTGGTGAACATGCAACTGAGATCCAAAGTTCCATAACACCGCAGCCCCTCACGATCATTTCTCTCTCACTGGTGGATTAGCACATCTTCTAAAATAATGTTTGATATAGGAACTAGTACTTGTTATTGGACTAACATTAGTGTTCGTGCAGGCCAGTAAAACATGTACACCTGGAAGGACAGAAACTGGTGCGTTCCATTTCGATGACCCATACAGTGACCAGATCACTATCGGATCGACCACAGTGACTAGATCACTATCGGATCGACCACAGTGACCAGATCACTATCGGATCGACCACAGTGTATGGTGAAGCTGTTGATGATCCTGTATTCCGGGTCATTAGAGGTTTAACCGCTTGGGGTTAGTTTTTTCCGCTCTATTCAAACAGCAAATGTTAAATACAGTATATCCAGCATTTTAAAAGGGACACATTTTTTAATTCAATCTAACCCATTGCACATTACAGAGGTTAGTTACAATTATAGATTTTCATTAGCAATATAATAAACCAATTAATTTTCTAAATAAAAATAACTTTTTTGTTTACTTACTATTATTTCCAAACGAACGAATTAATAAATATATTCAATAAATACCCACCCAGAATCAGCAAGTATGCTCCTGTGATGTTTTCTCCTTGTTCGGACAGAGGGGAGTCTTTATTCATTAGGCTGAAGTTGTTATTTTTCCACGGAAGGTTAACTACTTGCAGTGAGTTCTTCAGTGACATCGTGGTTTCTAATCGTTAAACAGCGTAAATAATCACCCGAACCCAAGAGCCACACTGATGCCTTGTGTGTGAACAGAAACTCCCAGCCGCTTTTTAATGACAAAACCTAAAGTCTAAAAATACCAAACACAACTTGCTTTCCACAACGGTGACGTCCGTGGCTGTAATCCAATTTTGTCTCAGGGAAAACAACAAACAGATGTAGACGGTATGTGTGTGTGTTTTTAATTTTTTATAAAGTGCACATGCATAATGGAAGGTTATCCATTCGTTGTCAAGAAAACTTACCTTTATACACACAGGTTACCCTCAGTATATTTAATTTATATAAGACGTATTTAATTTAAATACGTATGAGGTAAAGTTATTTCTAACATTTTGTGTGTGCCAATAAACACGAGCAAAAATAAGAATCCGCTTCTACCGCGTCATTTACGAATGCGTGTAGGTTCCGGATATTTGAGGAGCTATGTTTAAATCGAGTTCAATGCTAATTTAAACATCGAAATAAATATATGTAACTTGTTTGTTAGCGTTTATATTAATAATGTGTTGGATTCGTATCGCCACACTTAATATCTCTATGTATTAATTACTTGGTATTGGATTGGTAAAATAACATCTTGTTTAAAAATTAAGTTATGGCAATAATGATCGGATTTACAAGCCAATCCGATACCTTGATTGAATGATCCAAACACGTTTCCTTGAACTTCTGCCGCCCCCAGTTGGACTGTCCAAGGTGCTGAAACCTAATCCCCACTGAGAACGCACGCAACTCCACAGTTATCATGATTTAGAATTAGTGAAATGTTTAAAAAATGTTGTTCAACTGCTGTTCTGTAGTTAAACCATCGCGTCCACTACAACTAATTTCATAATTGCAGCTAAAACATTTGTTCAATCCGACACCACCTAGCCAACGAACACCATGAACACGAGAAAAAATATAATTATTTATTTAATTATGATAGTATATGATAATATTTAGATATCGTGTATTTGATACCGTGCAATGGTTACAAATGTACAAGGATTATACCAATAGAAAAAACGAATTTGAGAAAGGGGAACTAATGCTTCACTCAGCTAATTACCAGGCAAATACCAAAGGAAAAACTGGCCGAGGTGTTGGGTCCACACAAATAGTGGCAGTTAGTGTGGCTTGCGTGTGGTGTTTACTGACCTGCTGACTGACTAACCCCTGACTCACTGACCCCCTGACTGAATGATTGACTGACCTGGTGACTGACCTTACCGCTGACTGACTGACCCCTGGTTGACTGACTGAATGATTGGATGATAATATTAAAGGCAATAAATAAACTTTAAAAACTTGACACTCCAGTTATGAGTATTGAAGCCAATTCTGGCATTCAGCACCTCCCGTCTGCTCCTCCTATCAGCACCTCCCGTCTGCTCCTCCCATCAGCACCTCCCATCTGCTCCTCCTATCAGCACCTCCCGTCTGCTCCTCCCATCAGCACCTCCCATCAGCACCTCCCGTCTGCTCCTCCCGTCTGCTCCTCCCATCAGTGCCTCCCGTCTTCTCCTCCCATCAGCACCTCCCGTCAGTTCCTCCCATCAGCGCCTCCCATCTACGCCTCTCATTAGCGCCTTCTGTCAGTGCCTCCAGTCAGCTCATCCTGTCCCTTCCTACACCAACTGAATGTTAATTGGACATTTAGTTCAAGGTCCAAAGTAGTTCAGCCAAATAATAAAAAAAATGTCATGACCTTTCCTGCCCATTACTGTCATAAAGGAAAATACTTTCAGCCATGAGGCATGAAACAAGCCAACCGTGCTGCTTCATAAAAATTGGCACTGGAAGAGACCCAGAGCTGGTGCTTGGTCAGCCACTGCATATTCACACCCTTCACTTAAATCTATTTGCAGCTGACTGAACCCAGGCCACTTGGTTCTCAACAGATTTGTAGTTAGCAGGACACCCTACGTGTCTCTTAATAACCATTTTTTGTGTCATGTTAAACCGCAGGTCCTGACTGTGTTTTTCACCTGGCCAGTCCTGGGCCACGCACACCTCGCCGGTCGTGCAAAGTGAGACTGGAATCATGGGAACGTGGAATTCGCCCGGATAAAAACCCTGCCTTTATTATTGTGCCAGGCACATTCCACATTGGGCCTCAGAGTGCCTGCAGACAGTTAGCTAATTCTGCCTCGGGAATAAACTGGGTCCAAGCAAGCTCAGTCGAACATATCACTGAAACGGTTCTGACCAGCTTCCCCGTATGAAGTCCAGGATGCACACACACCAGGATGTTTGGTGTGCAGTGTTACTCTGAAAGAAACCATTGAGCTTCTGATAGTTTAATCTCTTACCAGCTTTCACTGACTGAAGCTAGGCTAGTTACAGTGGCTCAATTGTGTCATTAAGCACGCTGAACCATATTACCTTTTGCAAATAGATAGCCAAGCAGAGAACGTGTGGCCTGTGACGTATAGTATTTAATTTCAGAAAATCTGGATTTTATCAGGGTACGCTGTTACACTGCTATCCCGCATTTGCACGGTTTGCGTGTTGAGAAGCAACGCCCATGCCAAGTCACCAAGCTCAGAAAGCGAGCGGGTTTGGCTCTGATGTCCTGGCTTGGGGAAAAGCGAGCGGTTTTGGCCCTGAGGCCCTGGCTCGGAGGGAAGCGACCGGCAGTCCTGGCAGGGCCTCCTGCAGCTAGACCCAGCAGTCGAGCAGCCGACTGTCGAGCCCACTGCTGCCTCCTTCACTTTCACAGGTGTCAATCATGTGCCTATTCAGGCAGCGGGGCTGTCATCATTGTTTATCTTCTCATATGAGAGAAGAAGAAAGCCTCACTCCTGGCTCCCAAGCCAGGCGAGCTGGTAACTTCAGGGCCCCATTTCTAATTTGATGGAAAAGGAAGCTCAACTAACCTGACGACTCAAAGGAACCCGTTTCCTTCATGTAAACGCATCGGTCATATTCAATAATGTTGAAAGGTCCTGTTTAATGAAATAATGACATCTGACATGGACCGGCCATGCAGTTTGATGAAGCACGTTACCAGGCAATGTTTGCAGAGGGAACACATGTGTGGTGTGGGTTTGCTGGAAAACTGGGGCATAAAGAGGCATGTGTTTTTCCCCATCAACAGTGATTCACCTGTGGGGAAACCGTAATTGGAACGAAACCATTAACAGAAAAGAGTGAGGCAAAAACAGGCTGCTTCTCTTCGCCTTTAACTTTCACTCCACTGAAGTTATTTTGTTTTCCTTCATCCCCTTCATGTTTTGGGTGGAACTGATTTTGAAATCATTATGCTGGAGCCAAATTAATTAATGCCGGAGCCAAACTTAATTAATGCCAGAGCCAAATTACTTAATGCCGAAGCCAAACTGAAATGTTGACACATGAGCAGCTCTTGGGGTCTGAAAGTTTAAATCGTTAATTTAGCAAGTCCCCTTACCCTGAAGGTCAGCTTCCAGGACAGAAACTCCCCTTTCTTTACAAAAAAAAAATAGGAACGGCAGGAGGCATTAAACACTTCCTGAGAGCTTGCCAAAGCTGACCCATTTTAGCGTTCAGTCTTGACACCACGATCCCAAAACGTTCGTATATAAATGGATAAAGACTTCACAGTAAAAAAGGCTTTCTTTCTGGGTTTTCTCATTTCTAATGGCTTTTAAATTTGTGTCCGTTTAGGTGTGTAAGTGTCTATAAATACATGTTAAGTGTTTGAAAAGAAGGCTGTGTGCTATGGTGTTAGATACGCTAGCTTAGTCTCAAAGTGAAAATAGCTTGTTGAGGAGGTGAAGACTGGACTGCTCTGTGAGGAAACACCCCGTGAGTCCAGAGTAACCTGAGTCTGGCGGAGCCCAGGGAACCTGACAGAGTGCACCTTGTTTAGGGCTCCTGCCCGGGCCCACAGGATGTGAGGGGGCTTGTGAACATCCGCCCCTGCTCGTCATCAACACTCGCCAAACACCCGCACAACGCTCGCCAAACCCCCGCACAACGCTCGCCAA
The DNA here is from genome assembly GCA_025775065.1 of Hiodon alosoides. Taxonomy (NCBI): domain Eukaryota; kingdom Metazoa; phylum Chordata; class Actinopteri; order Hiodontiformes; family Hiodontidae; genus Hiodon; species Hiodon alosoides. The sequence goes on along the minus strand of JAOYSI010006684.1, from coordinate 19,820 downwards.
ACATTCACTGGCTCTTGAGGGCACCTCACCCACAGTTCTGCAGGAGAAGCATTTTTGGGGGATTTCATAGGGTTGGGGTTCAGCCGCGTGTCGCTGCAGGATTGGAAGAAAGCCAAAGAGGGCGGGTTGTCTTCGAAGCTAACAGAGCGTGCGGGATCACGTGGTTCATGTCAAGGCAGATGTCGGCGGACAAAAGAGAAAATGATGTGCATGTAGAGAAACGAGGGGTGTTGCTGAGAAGTGTGTGTGTGTGTGTGGGGGGAGGGGGGGGATTCAGGTGGAGGACATCTGCCTGCTGTGACCACCCTGAGGCAGAAAGGGAGGGATTATGGGATTACAGGAAGTTGGGCCTGATCCGCCTTGTGATAAAGAGGGAGGATGCCGGTGCTCAGGCCACGGGGGGTCTGGTGAAGGGGATTGGTCAAGATAAAGGCGGGGATGCCGGTGATCCATTCTCGAGAGGGCTTCACTCCATGTTTGTGCCCACATCAGTGTGGACTGCGGGAGTTTATTAAAACGACATTGGGGGCGTCTCCTTACGGGTCAGAAATATTCCTTTTTTCAGTTTGCACATCCCAACGGCCTGGAGCCCAGAGTCTGGGGGACCCCCCTGTGGGTCGCAGTATAGATGTGGGGGTTTCAGAGGAGGTTTTTTTTTTTTAAGTGCACATTTGTTGAGCCCCCACAATTGGGATAGTAATGGTGCACAAGGGCACCACCTATAGGCCACTTGATTGAACCGAAGGTTTCACTGATTTCATTTTTTAAATGTAACAATTTCATTCTTAAAGAATAGCTGGCTGAATTTGCATCTACATACCTTTGTGAGTGGGGAATCAATTCAGCACTGATTTACATGAAAAACAAGTACAGAACCCACCTGAGGGTTGCAGATTAACTGTGCCTCTACCTCAGTCCTACCCCGCTGCGTTTAAGAGACCTTACATCCTCTGTCCAAGACACATGCGGCCCGCTGAGTGGGTTGGCTGCCACCTCATTTTTATTTAGTTTTGTGAGATTGGCTAAGGGTATCTATGGGCACGTCAGCGTTTTTGTTTATTTGTTCCTGAAACGCACTATTAAGTCCAATAACACAGCAGATGTGTTTATTCATAACTAAATACATTTTTGATAGGAAAGGGAACGATTACACTCACCTGGGTCTTCTGAGTTCTGCTCGTGGGATGTTAGCCCCAGCGTCCCATGCTAACCCATGGTCAGTTTCCAGATCAAAAAGGATCGTGCTTAATGAAGGTCCTGGGCTGAGGAGTCGTGACTGGTTCTGCGAAGGCCTCATATCAGTGATGACTCTCTAAAAGCAGCAGGGTCTGATGTGGACATTTTAAATCCAAAAATCCAAATCTGATGTAAAGAACAAAACAAAACGCTGCTACATTGGTGGAGTGCCTTCAGTGATTTTGAAGCACTTCTGTTGGTCGAGCAATTGGCAACCTTTTAAAAACGTAATGCAGTTCCAGAATCAGAACGCCGGCGATGAAGAAATGTGCAGTTCCAGAATCAGAACACCGGCGACGAAAAAATGTGCAGTTCCAGAATCAGAATGCCGGCGATGAAGAAATGTGCAGTTCCAGAATCAGAACACCGGCGACGAAAAAATGTGCAGTTCCAGAATCAGAACACCGGCGATAAAGAAATGTGCAGTTCCAGAATCAGAACGCCAGCAATGAAGAAATCATCTGAGGTGTATTATCCTCCCATTGCTTACCTACAGATCACAGAGTTACAGATCACCAGTAATGGCTTATGGCTGAGGTGCAGAGCAAGCAGGATTGTGCAGGAACCAGAATGTGAGCCATTGCTTCACCTACAGATCACGGACATACCTGTCGCATTAGCAATGCTAGTCTCTCTTTTACAGGAAACACACCTGTCTGGAGAAGCAACAGAAAGTCATCTTGACACAGGGTCCGTCTGTGCTGCTATCCCGTGTTGTTAATGTTCGACAGTGGACAGAAAATTAGTGTCTAACTTCCTTCACAGCCAAAGAGAGGTGTAAGATGCGTCAAAGGCCTTCCTGTTCTTTGTGTTCCTCATGTTCTCAAGGCTGGTTCTTTATGTTCTCTGATTAGACTTCTCCTGTGACAGGCATGTGATTGATCCAAGGCCGGCGCCTTGTCAGGTGAAAACGTGGTGCGTGCCGAGAGCGCTTTCAGTGCTGACAGTTTAATATTCTCTCTGATCTCCTGGAAGAAATCGCTTTGCTCGACCGCGGCCCGTGGAGCAGCTGTCGTGTGAATTACTATCACATGTTCAGGAAACCAGGAAGAGTGGGCAGTTATTAAGTGTGCTCTTACAGGACGAGCTTTAACCAAGGAAAAGTCGCTCAGAGAAGACCTGGTCGGGATGGATTTTTATCTGTTTCTCAATTGGACGTAAGAACACTGATACAATGGCTCCCAGGGAAGTGACGTCTCTTGGCTAGAATATTGATGTGTGTGAAGTTAAAGAGAGCAGCATGAAATCCCTGAGCTCCGTTTTAATAGTTGGGCCTACATAGCCCTGAGCTTCACCCCAGGAATGTGGAATTAACCCTACTGCGATCTGAAACCGGGTGCGCGATACCTGACTAGACATCCAGTTTTGGGGGGGAGCACCAAACAAATCGATGTGAGACTGATCTGAGTGAAGGCCTTGTCTTGTGTTCTAGTTATTATCTTCTAGTATCTAGTATCTAGTTATCTTCCCCTAGCTGGGATTCCCTGTAGTCCTCTGTTGTGTGTCACCCTCCGTGGATCTCAGGCGTGAGATCTTTAGTGCACACTTTCATCCCACGTTAGCCAATTTATTCTCCTTGCATAACCCTTACATAAAGCTTCATTTAATAAATGATTTGGAGAGATTATCTTCAGGGAGAAGTCTGTCAGAAGGTAAAGTGCACCACGGTCTCTTTTCATGTCTCAAGGTTTGCTGACTGCAACTATGTGTCAATATTTTTATAGGAACATCGTTCAGGTGCCAATTTTTTTCTCCCCCAAACTCCACTATTTATTTAAACTGGTTACTTGTGAGTAGGACCCATTTATGGTGATTTTTATCCTTTATCCTTTAAAATACATATACTGACTGCCTTTTTTGCCGTAAAATAAAATGATTTCCACAAGGAAATTGAAAAGTATCAATTCAGCTTCATGCACTGTGCAGAGTGGCAGGGGGAAACGATGACCGATGGCAGAGGGAAACGGTGAGGGATGTAGGAGGGCGCGACGAGCGATGAGAGGGTGAAACGATGAGCGATGGCAGGGGGAAACGATGAGTGATGGCAGGGGGAAGCGATGACGGGGTGATGAGCGAAGGCAGGGTGAAACGCTGGGTGATGGCAGGGTGAAACAATGAGTGATGGCAGGGTGAAACGGTGGGCGATGGCAGGGTGAAATGATGAGTGATGGCAGGGGAAAGCGATGACGGGGTGAGGTCAGCGATGGCAGGGTGAAACGATGAGCGATGGCAGGGTGAAACGGTGGGCGATGGCAGGGTGAAACGATGAGTGATGGCAGGGGGAAGCGATAACGGGGGTGAGGTCAGCGATGGCAGGGTGAAACGATGAGCAATGGCAGAGTGAAACGATGGGCAATGGCAGGGGGAAACGATGAGCGATGGCAGGGCGAAACGGTGGGCGATGGCAGGGTGAAACGATGGGCAATGGCAGGGTGAAACGATGAGCGATGGCAGGGGAAAACGGTGGGAGATGGCAGGGCGAAACGATGGGCGATGGCAGGGTGAAACGATGAGTGATGGCAGGGGGAAACGGTG
>JAOYSI010006684.1:0-12246 GCA_025775065.1 Hiodon alosoides | reverse complement strand
TGAATGACAGTCGAAGCACACTGAACCACACAAGGGCACCGTGTGACTGAATGACAGTCGAAGCACACTGAACCACACAAGGGCACCGTGTGGGTGAATGACAGTCGGCCTGGTGTACTGTATCTGGCTGATGTGTGTTAATTCTCTGTAATTCTCTGCCAGACGTGGCCCCGTTCAGAGCCACCCTTAGCCCTGTTCAGAGCCCCCCTTAGCCCTGTCCAGAGCCACCCTTAGCCCTGTTCAGAGCCACCCTTTAGCCCTGTTCAGAGCCCCCTTTAGCCCTATTCAGAGCCACCCTTAGCCCTGTTCAGAGTGCCGCTGCTCTCACTGGCCTACACACTACAGTCGAGCTGACAGACAGGTAGCTGGTAGCCCCAGGGCGAACCTGGCCAGCAGACTGCGTACAGTGGCTAAGCTCTCAAAACAGCAGGGTCAAATACGTCATTAACCACTTGCTTGCGAAGATGATTTGTTTGCAGAACTGAAACCACAACCTTTTCCTTCTGAAAAGCAATAAGCATGCTCAGAAGAGGTGATAACATAGCCTAAGGCTGTAATAACAACCTCACAGTCTGAGGCTGTGACAACAATATCACAGACCGATGACGTGATGATTATTTCGCTTATGTTAGCTGACTAGGTTAGGCTTAGGAAAATACGCTGTACTTAATTAAAACTGCTCTTGGGATCATGAGAAAGAGCATCCCAACATGCCAACTCTTTCTGGCATGAGGGAATGGGCAGCCTCCATTTGGAATCAGTTGGGCACATTTGGGCACATTTTCAAGTCGAGGCGGCAGGAAAGTGACCCCTGCAGTGGATGCAGCTAGGCTGTAGGAATGTATAGACGGGCCTGCAGGTTTGTCCCCTCCTCACGCCCCAACTTGTCGGCCTCAGAACGATTTGTATCTCGTACATCACCTGGGAGGAATGTGCTCTTTGACCGAGCCAATGCAATCTACACGACAGCAGCTTGTCAGGTGTGAAGGTTCAAAGCCTGTCACTCACGATAGACAGGCCAGATGCTAGATGAGTGGAGTAGGGGCCTGGTTTGGCCCTTCCTCAAACACGGGACCAGTGTGGTTTAGAAAGTTAGGGTTAGGGTTAGTTTGGGAAAACAAGAAAACTAAGTCATTTAATGGCCAATACTCTCCCTGGCCATCGAATCATTAAGAACAAACTACACAGAATCTTCAAAAATAGCAAATTCAGTTGATTCTGACATAAAGGGGAAATTTTCAGAGATGTTAGACATTCACCCCATTTAAAAATAATAGCATTTGACCCCTGTGATGTCTTACCCCCACGGCGGTTCACTTTCTAAGGATTGCGAAGCTGAGGAATCCCTCCTCCACAGTGGGACGTGTCAAAACTCAACACCGGGCTTAAACATGACACACATTATTCCCTACCGTTCTCAACTGAGAGGTTCCGGGGTGTGAAGCCTGATCCTGACGGAATGCCATCAGCAGGAACAAAGGAAAAACAAACTGCACTCCCGCCGCAGATGCTTGTACTTCCCAGATCCATGGGAAGTTTTAATGTACCAGAAAGGAAGTGAGACTGCGATCCAAACACACAAAAGGGACCGAGCAAATCATTGTTGAAAAAGGGAACGAGTCGTCCACTCGACCTGCCGAGAACCGCAGGGAAGGATTTCTCATTCGGGAATCTGGTGAATGATTGCAGTTCCAAAAGGAATCATCCTGTTCCACCACAAGCAGTTTCCCTTTTAAAATCTTGTCGAAGCACAGTAATTTCACTGTAATTTCACTGTAATTAGGCTGTGAGTGATAGCAGGGGAGGGCATTATCTAACCACACCACAAACTCTGTCTGCTTCTGAAAGGAAATCTGTTTAGAGGCACCTTGGGGTGATTACTACATTTTTAGAGATGGTAGACACAAACTTAATTTGTTTTCTTCTTTAAATGTGTCAGTCAATGGGACTGTGTGAGAGTGTGTAAATGGTTAGGGTGTAAAATTGTGAACTGAAATAGCATCTGAAAAATACTGAAATGGTTTCTCAGGGGAATAACCAGTAGTTTTTAGGCAGTACCATGTGTAATTTATACCATGGGCTGCCTGCCTGGCCATATCTGACAATGAAATTTGCGTTGTGAGTTGTGTCACCAGTTTGAGTATAGAGGTACGACGTCCAGAGTAGAACAGGGCTGTGGCGTTTTCGGAAGCCCAGACTCAATAGCCACAGTGTCAGTCACGAACACAGAAGGAGGCTATATTGTCACTGGAACTCCCTGGAAATTTCCGGAATTTTCCTTATTTCCTGCCTGGGGTCCCAGGGGTCCTTCCACGATGTGAAATACAGTGAGTGGCTTCAGACCGATTTTCTTCAGTCTAATGAAGGCACATAGAAAGTTCCTTTCTTTCTCTTTCTCCTCTGTCTCCCCCCACACACACACACACACCGCCACATCAATTTTCTGTCTGCCCTTCCTGAAACACTGCCCCGTTTAAAGGTACCCATTTGTGCTAAAACCACTCGGAATTGAAATATATCCCAGACACACACTGGACTGGGCAACACTTCATACACAAATAGTAAACCAGGAAAAATATGGTGGATAGAAGTGAGCATATTAAATTGGCTGGATATTACCCTAAACTGATGAGGTTAGAGACTTCACCTGGAATCCACGTTTTCGGGCCCTGGGGGAGCGCTCCCGTGTTTGCGGGCCCTGGGGGAGCTCTCCCGTGTTTGCGTGCCCTGGGGGAAAGCTCCCGTGTTGCAGAGATGTGAGATGCAGAGATCCTAAGTGAAACCGTGCATGGTAAATTAATTGCCACCTCATGAACCCAAGCCCCTGATTTGATTGACTTCACATGGTGCCTCAAGAAGGCAAATGAACAAATACCGTCTTTATTTGGATTGCTGAAATCACTGAGTCAACAGACAGCCAAAGATGGCTTGCCATCGATGTATTTTTAATTGTTGTTGTTTGAATATTGCCGGTTGCTGTATGGAAGATATTTGACACTTCATGCTTTGGTGTTAGTTTGCATAGACTGAAACACAAGAGCATGGAGAAACCCCTGCTAGGATTTATGTTTCTGTAAGTGGGTCACTTGGGGCAGGTTTGTTTTCTCCATTCCCTATTATTTTAGTGGATGTGGGAGTAAGGTGCTCAGTGCTGCCTCCTTCTGGTGGGTTTTGCATTTGCTAGCCCGGAAGAATGCAGATCTGACAAATCTGCAGACCATTTCTGAAGATACCTGTTTTGCTGTAATCTACAGCTGAAGTTTTTCATTTTAAATGACTTTCTTTTATTTTATATATAACCCAGCCACCTGCATCACATGTAGCCACCCCCTGCCTGGCTTGTGTGGGGGCGGGGTCTTGTTTAGTTTCCTGACTGGAGGCCTAACAGACCTAACAGAGGCCTATGAGAAGTCACTCATACCAAATTATTTTCCTTTTTTGGGACACCGTGATGTTAGCCATCCTTACACTCAATGCTCTTTTTTAAACTTGATGTTTACACAACATTAAACGTATCTGGTAAATATTAGTGTAATGGCCTGCTAATGCAGCATGGGAAAAGACATGCTGTTCTGTGATAATGGGAATGGTGAAACTGGACCCCTGGACATTTGTTTAATATGGTTGCCACAGTGGTAATTGCAGTTGCCAGCTCATTTATTGAAGTTGGAATGCTGTTCTTAACAGATAATTCTTTTAAGAATCTAAGTTATTTTAAGCGTCAGTCTTGTTTTCTCTTTGTCTTCGTATTGTGTTTGAATACTTCAATTTATAGTTGTGTAAGGTGGCCTAACATAAGTGACAAAACAAAAGTTAGGGTTTATATGCATTTCATTTCTTTTTCAATACTTTTCAATACAAGAGAGAATATTTTATCCCATGGAAGTCAATACACTATTGTTTAACCATTGGTATGTCTATATTGGGAAATTGTTATTTATGTGGTGTTAAATTCCATTTCTTGATCAACCACTGGAGACCTTTGAAATTGGTCTACGAAGAGCTATCAATAATTGTATCTCCTCAATCTAGAGCTACGATGCCTCAAATGTGAAATTTAGATAATACTACATTATGACTGCGGACAGGTTATTTTCTCTGTTTTACACTGGCCTCTAGTGGTAGAATATTTCCCCCTAGCTGTTGAGATATTCGGAAACCTTAATCAGAAAGGGCTGGACAAATTTTTCAAAAACAAAAATTACTCCACAAATAAACATATGAAAGATAGATAATTTACAAATATCTGACCGATTTAATAAATGATGAATGTACGTTGGAGGCGCTGGGTAGCCTATAAATGAAAATTGTATTTTTTGAATACGTATATTATCATCAAATGATATGCTTTAATTTATCGTATTCCTGTATTTCTAGTGAGTTTTATTATTATTCATTTATTTGTTATAATTTCTTTGGGAGTTGAAACCACCCAATTAGCGATGTAAGAATTCAAATATTGAGGTTCCGGTTTTGTGTACAAGCCAATTGGATAGCGTTTATGGCACTGTTGTAATTGGCTGGTTAGCTTTGCTTCCAGTGTGTAACAGTCGACAACAACCATGGCGGACGGTATGAATTGATTTAGATTTTTTTTTTGCATTATATTAACGTTAGCGACGATTTTGTTTTCTGTCATTTGGAAATTGATCACGTGCTTGCATGCAGAATTACCTTTATTGAATCATCACGCCAAAGGTATATCTGTTGCGGTTGCTGAATTGGTTTCTGATTTTCCTCGGAAAAAATCGTTAGCATTGTGCTGAATGGAGAAAAACTGGCAACGATACATTTCATATCGTGATAAAATGCGATTTTTTCTTAACCAAAAATCTGCACTAGTCAATTGAGCGTTTCACTTTTAATAGTTATTGTCCTCGTTTAAACAACCAATGGCTTTGAGCTTTGTGGTCTTATTCGACACAAGGCTTCCTGTTGTTAACTCGCGTTCCACACTTAATTTGTTTTAAATTTTAAATACTTCTCCAGATTCTGCCAAACTGTACCCACCCGGATTGTTAGTTTTAAGATATTTCCAGTTGTATATTCGTTTGCAACCCCATGTTTGGGAAACATTAATTGTTTTGACTAAGAAGTTTTATTTATTTAAGTTGTCGAAGAGAGTTAAATTATTTGAACGTACTTTTCCCTAGATCACACGGATATGGAACAAAGCGTGGAAGGACATATACCGGTAAGTTAATTTTGTCTACAGCTCTTTTTTTTTTTTCCTCCGTTACTGCAAACCAACCATGGTATTTAGAATATGGTCTCACCGAACGCGGATCTCTGGTGTTTAGAGGTAGATGAGCTCTATAGGGTAGAAGCTGTGTCGCTGACTGGTTGTAACGCCCCTCCTCTCCCCTCTTCAGAGAATTGTAGAAAATGAGAAATCCAACACAGAAAAGGTTTCCAAACAGAAGGTGGACCTGCAGGCACTCCCGACAAGGGCATACCTAGATCAGACTGTGGTTCCAATTCTTCTTCAGAGTCTTTCAGTTCTGGCCAAGGAAAGGTATGTCATGGAGTGGTTCAGATACAACTGGGATAAAATGTGATGGCTTTGAGCTTGTGGCTGTACCATTATCTACGCATCCCTATTATCAAAACGTTTTGGGTTTTTCTTTTTTTCCAGGCCTCAAAATCCAATTGAGTTTTTAGCAGCACATCTTCTCAAGAACAAGTCACAATTTGAAGATCGAAACTAATGCAGCGGATGGTCGCAGATGGCAGGCTCAGTGGGAATTCACATTTTAAAGGCATTGCATTGTGTGTAGTCCTTTGTCCTAGTTTTCCTTTGTGTGATGCACGCGGTTGGAGAACTTATATTTACTGTTAGTCTTGTATGCCAGGTAAATAAATTTTCTTTTGTCTTGTATATGACTCTAAATTGCGTGTTTGTGAAGGGCTCTATGGGTGAGATGCAGGTTGTGTTTAACTGTTTTGGGATGGACTGTCGGTTAAATGTTAAAACATACCCCTCAACCGACCACTTGTATTTCGGCTGGATAACTAAAAGCGAGACAGGATCACGATAAGCAAGACAAGCTTAGCATTAGATACATTTAAAAAAAAAACATTTAAAAAAACCTCATACCTTTGCTAAACATATTTATTGCAGATGGCTTGAAACGGTACATTACGAACTCGGAGGGAAAAATTACTGCAATTGCATCTGTAAACATTCAGATAAAACTCATGAATACATTTAAGTACTCTTCTCCCCTTTCCCTCTGTCACATAAAAAGATCACACTAATTTAATGCACTTCAGTAAGCAACAGGCCTGAATCACCAGAGAGTCATTTTAGATCGAAACCACTGTCATCAGTCTTAGAGGTGCAGTTGATACCAGCTTTCGGTTTTGGTGCTTGTTCTTGACTGGCAGCATACAGTAAATCCGCACTGTGCAAAAGAAAGTGGGCATCTTTGGGCTTCCATATTAATAAGGACTGCAGGCTGAGACAAACTGGTTCATTCACCCATTGAAACATCCACCCGTAAAATCTTGTTCTAATACATTAACAGGTTAAAAAAAAAAACATCTTCAAGGTCACCTACAGTTATTCTCACGCTGAAGGCCCAAGGATGACCCTGTTGGCAACAGTCAAATGTAGAACTGGTGAGCAGCCAAGTTGTCCATGAAGGGTCGGACCAGGTTGTCCGTGGAGAAGTAAAAGATGAGCCCAAATGTGATGGAGATGGGGAGGGCTGGCAGGGCCTTCTTGAAGATGGCCAATAGGAGGAGAGTGAGGCAAAGACCCTGGGAGAGAAATCTGCCATTGGTTTTCTGACCTAAAAATACTCTAAAATTCAACTTTCACCGTAGTCTTACATAAAAATTTGTTTTAATTGAACTAAGATCAGCTGGCTGTTTTCTTTTTGTAATAGTTCCTGTTACAATGTAACACACAAGGGTGTTTTAAAGTTCCGCATGGTCAAGAACTCATTCACTTACGATGAGAATGGCCACGAAGCAGGCCAAAGTGGTGTTCCAGTCCCCGCCTGTGGCTGCAGCTTTGCCCACCAGCACGCTGTAGAATATAAAGTCTCCAAGGCCAAGCTTCACTCCCCCTGCGAAACGCAAAGCAAAGTACTCAACAGATGTGCTTGTGATGGATGATGATTTTGATGACACGTTTGCCAATTATTACAACCAGGAAACTATAATACACCTTGGAACCCCCCTTCCCCGGTAAACATCTATAGCCTTGTCCTGAGACATATCCCGAAAATTAGCAATATGCTTTGCACCAAAGTACAAAAATCCTTAATATTTTATCCTCAGAGTGTAGGGTCTATGGGTTGATTAGCACTTGCAATGCCAGATAAAAGTGACAGACGTGAAGAGTCAGTACTGGTGTAGTCATTTCCCACAATGAACAGAAGCTGGCTGCTGCCGGCTGTCACTCACGCTCCTCCTCTTGGTCCTCCTCGGCAGAGTTTGCACTGTTCCTCCCTACGAACACCTGGCCCTCAGAGTCCCCCTGCCTCCTCTGAAGTTCCCCGCTGTCACTCTGGTGCCCCTCGTCATCTGAGTAAGACAAACACAGCTCGCTTTCATGGGAGGAATTATACATACTACTTTCACAAACTAATTCCTTTTCTCAAAAAACAACATCCGTCTTAACCTCAATAATACACTGCCTAAAGTAGAAGTTATCTCTTTGCAGCATTAGTAGTTATACCTGCTCTCAGTAATTGCATTAGGGCAAGATAGCTCAGTTTCGTATTGCACTTTAACCCCTAAAACTACAGCACTTTTGTATGCCGCTCTGGATAAGATGCTAAATGCCTAATATCGAATTATGGATTTTTGAAAAGAATTAATGATTTCCTGTCCTTTAGTATAGAAGTGTTAGGGGACAATTAAATATAAATGCTTGTCCTAAACTATTAATTATTAAAAGTGGACCCAATACTCTGAGCTCACTCAACCCTAAAATAAAGGGGCTTCCTAAACTGTTTAGAAAGTGAAAGTGAAACCATGGTACCCACTGACCTGAGTCGTGACCTGGGAGCTCAGCAGAGCTGGACGACTGGGCCATCCCCACCATCCAGATCATGGCAGCTGCAGAGAAGACGACAACTGGGCTAGTGCGGTGGCTAGTGGAACATCTACCGCCTCGCACATTCAGATTCATTCAGAGCATCTTTAATTCAGAGCGCTTCCTCCAAAGTTCTGTGGGCGGTGAATCTGCGAAACCTGGGAACATGGCCAAGGACCCAAGGAACACAATGCTGTTTGCTAGCGTGCTAGCAGTTTCAGCAGGGCAAGCTCTGGCGTCACTCACAAGAATATATGAGAGCGGGAAAGATGGGCTCGTTGCGCTCTTGGGCAGTCTCCACCAGCATTCTCAGTGGGCCTTTCGGTGACAGCACCGCAACCAGATCTGCCACCATACGGTAAAACAACACCACATTAGACAGTGTCGTTCTGGCTCATCATCGATTATTTACTTCTAAGCATTATTACTATAAATATAAACAGAAATTTGAGAAATCACATTTCAAAAACACGACCCTAAACGCGTATAGCTTAGTGTGAGCAGATCAGAGGGAAACAAATAAAGATAAAAATCTCTGAAGGTTTGAGATATGCAAAAGATGCGAGACATGAAGGTTCTCCACCATAGATGGAGATGGCTCCTAGGATGACCCAGGCGGACCACTCGGGCAGGTACTTGATGAAGATCAGGGCCATCAGTGCACTGATGGCGATGAGATAGGCCTGCTGCAGCTGCAGGGGACCCTTCCAGTGGATACAAATCATCCCCACCGCCCCAAAGTTCCAGATGATGATAACCAGCGTGGGGTAGTCCATCGCCACATTGTAGTTTTTGAACACCTCCCTTGGGTGGGTTTAGGGGTACGGGGTGAGAGGCAAAGGGAGGGAAGAGTTCTGTATCAGTTGTGTTGGCCAATGATGAAATGCTAAAGGCTGCAGAGACTAAACAGTTCTCGTCCTTGTTGTCCCTACAAACCAGGGCTAACATCGAAAAACATAAATGCTGCAACTCACATTATGCGAGAGCCATCTTGTACACAGGACCAATCCACTGAATGTGTAATAAATAATCATGACCATGAAAGCCCTTACCCCAGATACATGATGCTGAACCAGAAGAGAAGCATCAGGGAGGAGAGAATCAGCCAACCGTGAATAACCTAAATGAAAGGTTAAGTGAAAGCGATTAAGCCCAATCTCACTCTGAGCTTTGAGGAAGTTGAACAGCTTCTGTCTGCGTATCCAACATGCTGTGCTTTGTCCCATGTAGTTGCCCTTGGGCTGCACGTATAACATCAGAATGTCTGAGTGGTAAGAGAAAGTTTCAGAACCCTTTAGAATGTTCTGTATGCCTGCATTAATGAGATCAGATCTTCACCTCAGTCCTAAGAACCTGATTACAAAACCAAAAAAAACTAAAAATGTACCTTTTCATTTATTTATTGAGCAAAATGATCCAACACTCAGAGTATGTGAAAAGGTTTCCTGATACCGTTGATCAGTCCCACATACCAGCTTGGAGGAATTTTGGCCTGTTCCTCCTTACAGAGCTGCTGCAAATCCATGATTTCTTAGGCTTTCTTGCTCATTTCAAGTCACAACTGCCACAACGTTTCAATTGGGTTGAGGTCTGGACTGTTATTCTGTTTCAGCCTTTTGTAAATTTACTTTTGCATTTAAGCTCTTGATCTTGCTGCATGACCTATATCCCACGGACGGAGGTCCTGACATTCTCCAGTAGAATTTTCTGGAATTATCCAGAATTCATGGTTCATCCAGAATTCATGGTTCATCCAGAATTCATGGAAAGCCTTCCAGGTCCGGAGGCAGTAAAGCAGTCCCAAACCATGATGCTCTGACCACTATGCTTCACAGTAGGGATGCGGTTCTTATGTTGGAATGCAGTATTTGCCAATCATAACATTTCTCATTTAAGAAGTTCCATCTTCAACTCATCTGTCCACAGAACATTCTTCCAATAGCCTTCTGGATCCTCCAGGTGGCCTTTGGCAAACTTGAGATGGGCGGCAATGTTCGTCTTGGAGAGCAGTGGTTTCCTCCTTGCTTTTCTCCCATGCCCTTCATTCCTGTTCAGTGTTTTCCAGATGGTGGACTCATGGCCACGAGGCCTTCAGTTCCTTAAAGGTTACCCTGTGGTTCTGTGTGGCCTGGATTATTGTAAGCCTAGCTCTTGTAGTGATTTTCATTGGATGACTGCTCCAAGGAAGAGTTACAATGGTGTTCAATTTTCTCCATTTGCACGTTTTTTCTTTACAGCGGATTGAAGCCCAAAACCTATAGAAATATTAGTAGTTTCCAGACCAACATGCATCGACAACTCTTTTTTGAGGTCCTCAGGAATCTCTTTTGATTATACACAAACCTGTGTGAAGACTAGACTGATGGTGATGACCTTCTCTGGAGATCTGATCAAATTTTATGCAAAGTGTATAGAGCGTGTTTTTGTGTGTTGGTGCAATAAGGGTGAGTTAAAAGCCAGATCTAACCTTGTAACAGCGATACTTGTAAAGCACCACTAGGAAGATGGTCATGACCACAATGACACTGATCATGATGAGGGTGTTTAAGACGGAGTTGAGCAGTCGCTGGCCCACGTTCGTTGTGTCTTCTGTGAAGGGAGTATAGATCCTGCAAGCAACAAACAGGTGACCTTTATAATTCCAAAAGATCTCCCCATCGCAGTCTAAAATGGGAAAACTAGCTTCTGTAAGACCCTCACTACCCTAACCCTTCAAACATAGTAGTGTTAACATCTATAAGAACCAGCTAACACAGAGTAAGGACGTGCACTTGAAAATAAATTAAAAAATACTCACAGCTGCAGGTCACTCTTCTCAGTGTAGAAGCTGACGGACTTGATTGTTGCCACGACAACGACCATGCACAGCGTGACTGGCACGAAGAGCATGATGACGTGCTTAGCTCCGTACTTAAGGGTAAGCTCCTCGTCCTCACTTTCTGCTGCCGATTCCCCTTCCCCTGGACCAAGGGCTCGGCTTACTGGCGCACTCTCATTCGCAACAGGGCGCCGCTACACAGGGGAGAGAACAACCTGGTAAAGATTAATGCCTTCACACATGACTCCAAAAAACCCCCACAACATCAGATACCACTTGCAGGTCCAAAAACACTTACCCTTTTGGTCTCCGTGTCCAGTGGTCCAGGAAGTTCAGTATCCTGGTAATATGGTTGCAGGGTTGGACTCTCGGCTGACACCAAAGCAGTCCTCTCATTGTAACGCTCTTCTTCACTATCTGAAGTATTCATGATTTGAATACTCACAAAGACTGCAACAAACAACTTAAAACAGAAAGGTGTGACCAGATAAGACACTACATCACTGCAACATAAGTAAGATATACAACTTACATCCACTGTTACTAAGGAGTGGTTCCTGTATGTATTAATGTCAGCTAAAAATCAAGAAGTGTTTATATATAAAAGTACCAGACGAGCACATTTCTTCACCTCACAAACGAAACTGCTAAGATACTACGAGCAAATACGGATGTTAAAGAGCACTGATACACGCAACAAGTATAGCTAAACAAGCCCTATGTGAACATATCGCGTTCTACGTCAGTTTACCAACAAGCTCTTTTAATAGAATCTTATTTTTTACTTACACAAGGAATCAATAAAGAAAAATAATAAAATCACAACCTGCTACTATGGTTTGCAGTTAGATGGGAAAATTGCAGTGATAAATAAATGACAGCCGCGTATATCCAACTACAGCTTTACTTCTTTTGGAAAAATAGGAAGTGCTAGCCGGTCAGCTGACTAGGGTGGCAGTCACGTGACATGTGCACACGATTTCATTTGTTTTTCCTTTTGTTTTTTAACTTTCGAGTAGAAGCCGACAGTATTCGCGACATTTCTGGGATTAACTTCTGTAGCTTTCTAGTGGTTTCTCTATTGGTTTACTTGTGCGCTAATGACTGCAAAAAACAAGAATTTTTTCTTCCGCTACACCTGCTTAGATTCAATTCAGTAATAGTGGTTCATGCTTATTTAGCACTAAATTTAGCACTAAAAAAAGCTAATTTGAAGTTTATTTTCTGACACAAATCTCGTTTTGTGTTGTTCCCGTTGAATATTTGCTATAGTTTTTATTTATTTATCAAAACACCGTTTAGCTTCCGATATTGAAGAGCAATCACACACGTTCACCTAATGGAAAATACATTTCCCGAAAACAATTGGATCAAGGTGATT
>JAOYSI010006683.1:1337-12660 GCA_025775065.1 Hiodon alosoides | reverse complement strand
AAAGAATAGGATAAACATACACAAAGATATTCATTTTAAAAGAGACATGCTTTCATTAAGTGGAATTAATTGTTTCCATTAAAAAAAGTTGTTAATGTTATGGATGGCTGCAAACCTTATTTGGTTTTTGTTGCTCTAACTCGAGCACAGAGAACAATCTGGCAGACTTGCTTTTTTAGGTTTTTTTTGTCCTTCCACATCAGCGCCTGCCCAACACAAATGGGAAATTCTGTTTGTTGTGTTGTCTCGTCTGTTTCATTTTTAATTATCGCCGCATTAGTAATGATGGAGTGTACGTGACGGATTTTCTGCGCAAGGGCCGACCTCTGTCCACTTTGCCTTTTGTTTATCCAATTAGCGTAAGGAATAAAGGAAAGCTGACGCCGGTGTTTACTTTTAGTTTGGGAGTTTTGAAATACCGGTCCGCTGCCTCGCTGCTTCTCACTCCCATTTGCTCGGATGGCGGCGGATGTTTTTTGAATGTTCCAGGCGGCGGTGCTGTGCCGATTTGAAACACACGTGGCACATGCCAGTCCAAGAACCGAGCCTTGTGGTTCTCATTTCCAAAGGTTTTTACACCTTCTAGGTGTATCCAAAGAAAAACTAGGCCGGAGCAATGTTCATTAATAATTATGCACTGTCAAGTACATTTTTAAGAATTACTCGAAACACGACCACACCAGGATTGACTGCTCCTGACTCTGCATTCCATTAGTTTGTTTTTCTCCTCTTCTGATCGATCACTCAATTACTTAATTGCATCAGTCATCCGGCCCACTGAATTTACATGGCTATGGCTTCATGGTGAGCTCAAGGACACACTTTCATTGTCTGCGTGCAAACAGGGACCCCCGAGGCTCCACAGCCATGAGTGTGGTCATTCATGATCTGTGACCCGGAGGCTTGAGAATGAAGTCACAGGGTGACGGAGGACTGTGAGTAAATTAGCACTTGTGCGTAATGCCAGACCTTGAGCCACAAAGGGTTTAATGAGCACTCCTTTATTACCCCGTCTCATAAAAAATAAACATGCACCAAGATTGGCCTCGCCCCAAACGAGAAGCTCATTAGTTAGAGGTGGTAATCACAGATTTGGGCAAGTAAAACCACACAACATTGGTCCCCCAGGACAGGAGTAATGTACCACCTATGTGGGAGTAATGAGTAATGACCTTGTGCAGGAATGAGGCTGACAAGGGTCGGGTCCATTACTGGTATTGTTTCGTAATGATCTCAGTGTCCCCTGGGGGGGGGCATTCCTCTGCAACTAATCAACATGAATTCCTGGTTTTGGGTACTTAGAAGGAGACAAAGCTGTTGAGCCGCCTCATCGATACAGTACCATCAGATTCCATATGCCCAAATTCCCAGTAAAGAGCGAAAGACTGAATCTACTGAATCGGGTACAGAATAATGTCACTCGGGCATCGTGCACTAGGCATTGCTCTGAACAGTTTTGAGAGATTCCCATCAGTAGCCCAGTGTGAACCCAGAAGTCATTATTAATCAGTGTCAAAAAGGTTGGCTGTGGCAAACACGGTCACACAGCCATGTGCCCTTTCACCCAGGGCTCAGCACAGGGAAGAACAGAAGGTGTCTTCGCATGCCAGATCTCTTGCTTCTAAAGGATTAACAATTATCTGGACACGCTGCACTGTCCCGAAATCAAGAAACTGAGCTGTTTTGTTTAAAATGATGTGTCTTGAGTGAATGAGTGAATTTTTTATTACTAAATATTTTTTCCCTTTTTTGATGACTACTTCACTACATGTTGTCTACGCTACCAAAGCATCTGGTGGAACTGGTTGCTATAGGAAACCTTGCATTTTGATCAGGCTTAAACAGGGCAGGATGTGGACAAAGAGAGGAAACCATCAAAGAAATGTAGTAGAGGTTTATTCCAAAACAATTTTAAAATCTTAAAAGTAGTAGATAGGCGAATAGGGAAATGCTAGGGTCTACAACGGACAGGTAAAGCTGAAGGTTTATAAGGTAGTTTAATTTAAATGGCAAATGGAGGGTGGCTCAAAAATAAAAAATGTTATGTTAAATTGTAAAATGATAAATATTGAACGTTTTAAACAAATTTTGTTTGCATTTTCATACCTGTGCGTTCTTTTGTTTTATTTTTATGTTTCTTTCAAAGGCAACGAGAAAGCAAATCCGAGAATCAAAAACTGGAGTCAAACAAACCGAAGCAACTAAAGAATGTGCTGCCAGCAGAATAGCACATAACGGAGCGCTAATTAACGCTACATATGATTTGCGCGTTTACACGAGGGCCCCTCTGAAATCCGGGGTTGATGAGCTACGGCAGATCCTTAAATACATCCATAAACACAACTCTGCCCCGTGCAGCCTCCTTTGTCCCTCTCCTTAAGTCTGAGACTCCCAAAGGTCTTCGCTAGTGCAGTCATTGAGTGTTTTGTGCCATTGGATGCGATATGCCCCTGGGTGTGTTATGGCATTGGGTGTGTTATGGCATTGGATGTGTTTTCGGAGCCTGTGCTGCTAAGGCACTCTGGCTCCCAGCAGGCCGGCTCCTTTTAAAACCAGTTGGTTTTGCACACCAGACAACGGGGGTTACAACGCAATGCCAGACCAGGTGTGCCCGGCATAAAACGTGACTGGCCTCAGTTTTAGAATTCCTGATGAGATACTCAACACTCAAAGCATTGTTTGCCTATTCAGTGAATAAGTGGTTGTTTAACGACTGAAATATTAAGACTGCCACACAGGCCCACTATTGTTTTATTTTTTTGTTTTTTATAATTTTTTTTAGTCAGAAGCAACTGTAATACAGTTTTTCAAATATGAAACGTATAGGTTTTATGCAAATATACATGAATATGTCAGAAGAACTGTGCTTCTTATTAAGTTAAGTGAAGAGCGAACATTTCAATGTGATGAGCTAAACGTGTACTTTTTCTTTGTCTGTATTTTTGGCTCTGAGGCATTTATCTTTGGTGAGAACTTCCGTCCTCAAAGACCCCAGGGTCTTCTTCTGTTCACTGTGATCCACCTGTCACACCTTAACGGTTTCAAGATCTCACCTTCAAATGCAGGTGTAAATCCATCGCGATAACACTCGCAAATCGCTATAATGAGAGGATTTTCTGAGAATAGTTATTTTGCCTTTCTGTTGCAGACGTGTTTTTTTTAATGTTGCCGTCAAGTCAGAAACTTTAGTTTAAACTAAAAGCACAATAAGAAAGAAAATGTGTTACATTTTTTCCAGAAGTTACATGGACTGTGTGGGGTGATTTAACTAATGTGAAAATGTTTTTATTTTTCTCTATTTTATGTATATATGTGTTCATAGATATGTACACCTCTGTAAATTTACTACACATTTTAGTAAAAGTGAAAGCAAATGTTATATTTGCAACAGTTTTTAAATCATTATGATGAGAGGATGGAGCCAAACTTAGAATTCCTAGTTGTGAAGTGAACCTATGCCTCGCTGTTAACATTGTATATTGCTGCAATCAAAGCCTGTCGCTGTGCCAACAGTAACTAATTCATGTTCCATATGAATGTATATCCTGCTTCCATCAAATTAGGCCCTCAACCCCCCACCCCCAATTTGTAATCATTCAGTTGTGCCTGAATTTCACTGAAACGTTTCTTGCTTTGGTGTCATGTGACTGAAAAGCCCATCTGGGACTGATAGGGAGAGACGACTGTGACACGCGATTGACTGTGTTCTCAGAGACATGGCAGGCCTGCCAGTGCATACAAAGCTGTGACTGGCATTATGCTCGTCTGGAGTTCTTAATTGGAGATTCTTAATTGACCTGTGGAGCAAATTTGTCGCTGCATAAATGATGACAACAAGCCTGGGTCATCCAAAGATAATCACATAGAAATAAACTGACATTCCCAAAATGATTCATACATACTTTAAACCAAAAAGGGAAACTAAAATTACCAATAAGTTTTGGATGATTGCTTTTGGCGGTGGTTATGGCCCTTGAGCAAGTTACCCCAAAATGGGCACCAGGTTGTTTGGGGGCTAAGGTACCAGATGTGTAACCAGCGGGCATACATCTTTAATACCCTAGAGGTAGCTGCCTGATCTGAACCTCTTCGGTGAATACACAGTTACCAGTATAATAATACACAAAGCATAAAATAATAAGCTGTGTAAGTCACTCGGGATAAGAGTGTCTGATAAGCACCTAAACAGTATAACATAATAATAATGAATTGCCTCTGTGAACATCCATCTGTGTGAATGGGCAAAACTTCAATTTCACGCCTGTTTACTTCTTCTCCGAATACCAGTTTTATCATTTCATTATTTTACACAGAAAATAATGTCTGTTGATGAAATGGGCCAGTGCCCTTTGTGCTTCGAATAACTTCATATTTGTTTGTGTCTCTAGTGGTATTGAATGGTTATGTCTGCCACTTTAAACTGGGGCCAAATCCAAATTTTGGCAACCCGCTAATCGCACTTTGCAGTATTGCGTTTAATAGCTTCTTATGAGTAGAATAAATAAGATACTGAGGACAAAAATAAAAATAACTACAATAATATTAAATGTGATTAGTGGGTTGTAGAAGTTTTTATTTGGTCCCAGGGTGAATGTATTACTGACTGTAATCTCACTGTTCACTGTTCTTAAAAGGTTTCCAGTACACTGTGGTAGTTGGTCATGGATAAAAGTTACTCGCTGCCAATTAGGCTAGAAACATCACTACGGAGTCCGTTAATCCGAGTGCTCTTTCTTATATTGGGAAGCTCTTCGACCAAAAAACGGCAGGCTCTATGTTGAGTCTTCAGACAAGTAACGTTAACTTTCACTATCTGATTTGTTATGCATCCCAATCCCGTTCTCCCGCCCCTCTCTTTACGCAAACAGCGTCTTCCATTTATTTCAGCATTTCTCACTGACAGCAGAACTCAGCTTATCGTCTCTCGGTTGCCATGGGAACTAATTATTATTTTCATCACTTTGTTGAACTTGGCAAGATTTTCTTAACAGCCATACTCCCAGATTCTCAGACATGGTGTCTTTCACATTAAAGAAGAATTATATTTAAACATCTCAAATCAGTCATTTTAGCCTTTTTTTGTAGTTTTAGCAGGACCATATGTATTGCATATAGAGATCCATATTTTTCACAGCTTTGATATTACTAAATGATTAATATGCATAGCAGCATTTGTTTAACATATGTATGGCGTAGCAAAGTACGTTTGTGTCAATGTAATTTATAAAGGTTTCCATCAGCCAATAAAACCATGACTATTTACGAGGTCAAAATGTGTTACGCCATTTTTTTTGTTCTGTTAGCAGTTTATATACTATTGATCTGGCAATCCACAATCCCTGCCCACCCACAAACCATACAGATCGCATACAAAGTGTGATTAATTCATTTAAGATCGTAGCTTTTAAATTGGGTAAACAACTGTCATTATTGATGCTTATCGAACCTGTTCGTCACTTGGAAATTGGAAACAGCAATGGTACTAAAACAAGAATGTGAACATGCCAGTTCTTCAAATACTCTAAACATGGGATATACAGCATACCGCACTGGTTTAAAAGTACTGAAGTTACTAGTGCCTACTTCACAAGGAGGGATCCGGTCTAGTGTCGAATAGGGAGAAGGAATAACAGCCCAAAAACTCAGTGGCATGTTTTAGATCTAGCGAAGGTCAACAACGAAAATGACCAAATACAGGCAACTGGGTCAGTGCTGCGTTATTTGGTTAATTGGCTGACTCGCTGATTAGACTTTGGTCATTGGAACACGGAGAATATTTTAAATGTGAACTGTGTGAGCTCATCAGACAGGATTTCTTTCACTCCCACATGCCAAAGTAACCGGGCTTACAGTGGAGCAGTACCAAACTGTTACAGACTGAAAGTATGTTTAGTTAAGATTGCTAACTAGCTATGTCTGTTTTGGTGTTTACAAATCAGTTTTAAATGTTGCTGTTTTAAGAGATTAACGTCCAACGTTACATAATATACTAAACTAGCCCGCTCCCCGTCTAAGTGCCTACACGAAAATACATCTGATGAAAAAATAGTTTGCTATTACGTTTTTAGAATAAGCCAAATGGTTATATAACGATATGAGCAATTTTTACAAGGACTATATAACCGTTACGTTGTCATATTCTACATTTGAGAAAATAAAAAACTGTAAACAGCCTCTTGTGATTTGTGGAAAAAAAAAAATGCTATTATGAATAGAGTTCACAACGTTTTTTTTGTTTTTTTTCCGGGAGAACTCTAGACTTCTGCTCGACTTTACAACACAGGACCGTTTTAAATGATATTGCGAGTGGCTACTGTCCAAAGGCGACTATCTATCCTGAATTGGTAAATTCCTTAGTAAGAAATGTAATTCTATCTCGGGCATTTAAGTATTAGTGATCGGAACCTTTTTTATTTTATTTTTTTATACAAAAGTAAAAATTTTAATTATTCGCTTTGTAAAATTTAGTATGGTCCACTGCTTTGTCTTAAAAAAATAAAAAAAAATAAAATAAAATTCGCCCCCTGTGAAGAGTAACTGAAGACCCCTGCTTATGGCCAAAGCAAGATTCAAACTCTCGCCCCGCTTGAGAAAGGTAGCAAAGTTATCCAATTGCTAAAAGGCCCAGGCCTCCTGGCGAGGCTTCACTAGCACTGCAATAAATTTGCTAAAAGCATTCCGATATTGCCAAGGCATAGATTGCTTATCTGTTGTGGCTGATAAATTAACTTATATATACAAAAAATGGTCTAACACTGGTGTATTATCATGTTTTTATTTCATACAGTATAATACTGCTGTAATATTGCTCCAAATACTGGCTCAGCAATGCCAGGAAAAAGTTAGAGGTAAAATGAAAATAAAATTAGCTGCAATTTTACATCACCCCTTAAGGAAATTACGAGCACAGTTTGCAGTGATGTAACAGACGCGGACCAACGGTGTCCAGATCATAGAACTCAGGCCAGCAGATGATTCCAAAGCCTTTCACGTTCCCAGTGGGAAATTGCTGGTTTGTGTTTTTTGGAATCGCAGGCCCGTAATGAACTCCGTACATTATCCAGTTGCAGAAATGGAAACTTGTGAACTTCACTGCTATGCCAGTCAATAAAAATAAAAATAAAAATTTTAAAATGTAATTGTTAAGGTCGCTCACTTTACGATTCACTTCACGAAATAGCATTAATTATTACTCAATCTAAGCAGCTAATGGCATGTTTATTGTTGTCAACACACCTAATGAGTTTCAGCATAAATATTGAGCTGAAACCACAATTATTTACTTGCCTTATTACCATAAGGGTGATACTGAAACATGATACTGCTAACAAAAAACAATTAAGCACGCTCACTGATACTCCGATTATTGTATTGAGCCTTTAAAGGAGTTGGACACGCTTGCATTTAACGTATGTTACACAAGTCCATATTGGATTTGGCCTGTGGCATGAAAAAGGGCTGTTCCCCTGCTTCTAGGACAAGGGGTTCTCTATAAGAGTACTGGAAAGACATAACCATCTGGATTTCTGACCTTCCAACAGTGGCCACAATGGAAAAATTGGTTTAGACATTCCTTTTTTTTTTTTTTCCTTCTTCTCACTTTGAAAAGTTTCCTAGTTCTTGTCCGTTAGAACAAGCCCGGTTTATATTTTTATTTTTTGCTGGAGTGCTTCAAAAAACCAGATTTAGAGTCTGTTTTTGACATTTAACAAAATAGCTTGTGAGCACTCTTGTTACGCGGCGCTCTCATCCACTGCCAACGCCACTGCGAGTCTGCAGACCCAGACAAGAAAGAGCTCTGGTCATGATGGAGGTTAACTGTGGTGGTGCAGGGATGCAGCGATCGTTCTGGTTCTGAAAGGGTCATGGTCATCTGCAGAGAGAGAAAAAGAAAAATAATTTATTTAATTGACTGAAAAACGATAATGGAAACAGAACAATGTGCCAGTTTACGGTGGATTGTGTTAAATCCAGTGCTGGTTCCCCAAAACCCAGGCGTTGTTTGTCTATCTAGTCAATTATTTGTTTGCAGTTTTTTGGAAAATCAATATCCTGTTGGCGAGGTGAGCCCTGGTGCTAGCAGGGAAGAGGACTCTCTCTGGGAGAAGCCAGAGATAACAAATAGAGTAAAAACAGGATCCAACTGACTGGCGCAATCGAGGGCTCTGCCCCAGTTGAGACGCCTTTCAGCATAGAGTCTAACTGAGAGCTCATCTGTAGTCACTGGCATGAAGTCTCTCTGGGTGGTAAGAAGAGCTGATCATCTATCAATACAAAAATAGTACAATATAAAAGATTGAAAAAAAATTCTACCAAGGTTGGGACATGGCTATGGTGATTTGTTTACTAATTTGTTCGTGCAAACAGCAGCAAATTGCATGAATCAGTCAAGTGCAGCCATAAGCTCCCCGGGACAAACTACAGAAGTCTCTGAGTGGTCACACATGTATCAAGCATCAACTTTGTCTGTCCACTGGTGTATTGGGGGGGCTTCTTAAAACAAAAAAAGTTTCTGCTAATATTATATTAAAATATACATTTACAATGTTACGAACCACTCCCTAGCTCCCAAGCTATGTTAATCAACAGGGCTAGGCCTAACGCGGAGCGTATGTGGTGAGTCACGGTGGGTGAAAAACCACACAAAAACCAAAATAAAGGCTCAAGCCCACGACGTGTGCGGTCTTCATGTCCAGAGCCCGCATCACAGGGTTTTGTCGTAGTTCATTATATATCATGTGCTTTTTGAAACAGACTACGCAAGAACAAGTAGGTGCAGTCCAAAATTACAGAGGCGGAAGGATATAAAATGGTCTCTGGCGGTGTGTTAATGTTGTTACAGAATCCACAAACCTCCAAACAGCTTCGCACACAGTTGAGCCTCCCAATCAGTCTAAGGGCCTCTTGCATGCCTCAGCATGCCTGGTCCGGGGGTGGTCAGTAACAGGGAACCAAGGAGTTTTGCCTTTTATTTGGCATTTTTAACTCCAAGAGAACAAAACAAGAAAATCAACCTAATCAGGAGAAACCAAATAAAAACTCACGCTGGGGAAATCAAAAAATAAAACATCAATACACGCCAGCCACTAAACAGACCCTTCCAGTATATCTCTTTTTTTTCCCCAGCCAACTCTGCTAAAACCCTTATAAAGTCTCTTAATTGTTGGCATTGTTGGAGCGTGGTTACTGTCAGGCACAAGGAGATCCTTTTTAGGAGGGCATTGCCTCACTGCTTGGCTGCCCCTCTTGCCACCCTGGGCATGGTCCCAGGGTTTGAGGGCGTGGCTCCAAATGACATAAATTCCTAGCTACAATTAACATTAACATTACGTTAACAAATTTGTAATTATGTTTACCAAATCACACTCTGATCCAACAAACTATCCATAAGAATATTCATTGCCAGACCCAGCAAAAGCAAAATGTCTTTGTCAATATTGCCAAATCGGTAAGATACGATGACTTAAGTTTCGTACAATTCTGCACTGCCCCTAGATTTTCGCAGCTCATGGATAAATGAAGAAAATATATCTTGCCAACTGTTTCGGTGAAAGGACTCCGAGCCTGTTCTTGTGTCTGAATGACAGGTTGACGGGACCAAGCTTGCACACAATAGCTCGGAGGTTTCTCTTTTTTTTGGATGTAACATTTGCAAGTGATGCGGCAGGAGCCCAGGTATGTGAACACTTGAAGTCCTAGCTGTTTCGGGAAGCGTTTATGTCTGAGGGGAGAATGACACACTCACCTGAGCAGAAAGTCGCTCGGCTCTGGGGCGACTGGGGGGGCTGAGAGGGGCGGCTGCGTCGCAGGGCCTCCGTAGTGTCTGTCTGCCAGTCGCTGAATCGACTCGGAGTCTCACGCGCAATGCGTCGGTTAATGATGGGACTCTTTGGGCCACGAGCGCTCGGAGGTGGGGGCGACGCACGACGCTATAGCAACAGATTCACTGTACGGATGAGGACAGCTTTGAGTGCAGCTCTCTGGCAAGATGAAAGCGCTTCTAAGAACCACTGCACACCGCGGCCGGGGCTCAGTGAGCCCGGTAACAAAAATTAGCCGAAGTTCAACTCTCCTTCCTGTCCTGGTTTAA
Organism: Hiodon alosoides; assembly: GCA_025775065.1. Lineage (NCBI taxonomy): Eukaryota > Metazoa > Chordata > Actinopteri > Hiodontiformes > Hiodontidae > Hiodon > Hiodon alosoides. The sequence continues at coordinate 2,570 of JAOYSI010006683.1, read as the reverse complement.
GCAGATGTGGGGATAGCACTGGTAAAATTTCCGCACAGGCTGAGAAGTCTGGCCCTCAGATGGACGCGCAGATTTAATAATCGAAACTTTCTAGAACAGTCGCGATAACCTGTGTTCCCCCAGAGATGGTTAAAAATACCTGATCATTTTACTCCATGTTAATTTTTGGAAGCTGTTGAATAAAGGCAAAAGCATGTTTAGTGGTTGGCATTAGTCTGTATGCAATTTTCCTGTACTCTTCATGAATTTTCATGTCTGGTGATCACCAAAAAAAAAAATGGGGCCAGTGAGTTTTTGGTTCGGATTGTGACATGAGGTGACTCACAGTTTGTGCGCAGATGGGGAAAAGTCACAGACATGCTTGCGGGGCAGAACCTTAAGTCGCAATTTGGGCTTTCTAATGGAAATGTTATCACATGGCCCCAGCGGTGTTGTAAGAGCGTTATAAACCAGCACTCAGTCATTTTCATCATCCCATTAGAACTATTTTAATTACCGGTTACTGTGAGATTTATGAACCATCATGGAACTATACAGTTCCTTAAAATCGCTATAAACCAGTTATTCCCTGGTGATTGGTGAACAAGTTAAAAAAAATAGCTGATTTGGCTTTTGATCTATGATGGCAGGTAGAAAATGTCTGGCCCAACATACCCGAGATAACAGGGTTTCCCAGTACTGGCAAAAGAAGCTGCATGGATCTGCTGGGAAGAAAACTGATGAAAAGGGATCCAACCTGTCATGCAATTTTAACATGACCGTGATTTAGGAGAGGACAGTGCTGGAGAACTGATAAGGCAGGAGAGCGATACATGTGTCGAACAGAGGAGGCCAGGTGAGGGTCACTGAATGTTTGAGTCAAGATAACTGTGTGGACTGGGAGCCTTGTGTGCGATGTCCCAGAAAAAAGCGGCTTGTGAGGGGTGTATCAGCAATGTCCAAGAGCTGTGCGTAAGGGATCTCCTTGCTATTCCACCTCTTCATGTTTTTGGACTATAGTAAACTGACGTGAAATTTCTGATGTCAACATCTATTATTTTATGTTGTTAGTTATTGCACAAATGCTCCCAATTAAATTGAAAATGTGATTTCAAACATGACAAGTACAAGGACATATTTTAAAAACAAGAGCGTTGATGTGGATCTTTCATTCCTCGCAATGGAGTTAGAATTAAATGGAACAGAATCTTTGAATGCATGTTTCTCACTATTGGACAACGATAGACTTTAAAA
>JAOYSI010006682.1:0-10074 GCA_025775065.1 Hiodon alosoides | reverse complement strand
GAGCGAGAGAGGGCTGTCCAGTCTGTGGAAGTGTGTGGGGTAGAGGGTTCGACGCTTACCTGAGCGAGGGGCCGGTGGGGGCGGTAGGGCAGTCCAGTCGTCTGCTTCATCTGCTGCTGTCGAAGCAGAGACATGAGAGCCACCTTGTTCTGTGGATTTGTTTGTGGGGGGCCGCGGGGCCCCTGGTTCGTCTGATAGTGGGTCAGGGGTTTGGTGTTGTTGTAGTCCAGCCGGGAGGCCTGGCCCACTCCGGGCGTTGTGTGGCCCAGCATGGAAGGGTGCCCCCCTCCCTGAGGGTATCCCACGGTACTGGACTTGGGGGAGCTCTTGTTGGGTGGGGGTTGCAGAAGCAGCTGCTTGGGAAAGTCCTGCTGGTAAATGGAGGGGCTAGAGGGCTTCTCCAGGCCATAGGCACCGGCCAATGGACTCTGAGAGGCCGTGGCCTGGGGCCATGAAGACTGGTGATTGGTGGGGTGATATTTTGCCACAGACGGCTTCTGCTGCGTCTGCATCAACTGCTCTCGCTGCTGCTCCCTTTCAGCCAACTGCTGCAGCTGCTGTGCAGGCGAGAGCTTCTTGGAGGGCGGTCCAGGCATCAGAAGGCCGGGGGGCAGCGGCCTGGGAGGCTGAGACACAGATAGGGTGGGGGAAGAGGCAGTGGTGGCGGAGGTGACAGGGGAGCTGGTGAGCATGGGCGGCCCAGAAGAAGTGGGCCTAACCTGGGGAGAGGCGGCGGCGCAGGGCTCCTGATCGAATGCCGCGGAGGCAGGGGAAAACTCAGTCTTGACATTGACGGGCTCCGAGGGCAGGGGTCCGTGGGCGGAGAGGTCAGGGTCTTTGAAGCTGTCGTTGAAGATATCCTGTATATCCTCATAGGCCACCGAGCGGTTGAACTCCTCCATGAGTTCCTTCCACTCTTGCTCATTGAGTGTGAGGTCAGGGAAAAGGTTGTTATTGGCCATGGAGCCCCCAGTAGGGAGCATGCAGTGGATGTCGTCCATTGGCTCCTGCTTCATCTCCTTCAGCCGGAAGTCCTGGTCGCGACCCAGCCCAGGGTCTGCGAACCCAATCCCACGCTCCATGCTCTGCGAGCGTACCTCACTGGACATCAGCGCCGCCCCAGCCCCGCCCCCGCTCACACTGTGTTTTGTGTCCAGGGGTGAGTGGGGCGGGAGCGCCCCATTGGCTGTCCCGTTTATCCCACTCAGTGCTTCCTCCAGGCACACTTTTTTAGAGGGGGGATACCCATCCCCAAACCCATTCGCCTCTCCACCGATGGGAGATCCTGCATTTTCACGCTTCTTCACCGACTCCTGCAGCTTTACAAAAAGAAAAAACATCTGCATTACTCTACACATAAAACTCAAAGAACAATCACAACACGCATACAAACATGGCAACAGGCCACGCAACAGAGCACTCAAAGCACATCCACAATTTCCATAAGAAGCAGCGGTATGGAACTGGGTATGAGACCAAACGGTTGCAGGTTCAAAGGAAAACTAAACCTACCATGCCAACGCTTCCCAGCTCTCTGACTTTAGCCAAAATCAAATTCTATAAAGATGGGCAGTAACCATGCTTAATAACGCTCCGAATCCATTTCCTAATAAACATCCTACAGAATAAAAATTCTACCGGGAAAGCAAGGCCCTGCAAAGCCTCCGCTGCAGCATAGCTACTGTACAGCCCAATGTTACTAAGAGCTAACTTGGCTTAGTAGGCTGGCAAGCGGAAAGGTTTTCTTCACAGGGAGACAAGGCATCAACAGCAAAACAGCATCAGGGACCAGCTGTTCATCAGTAAGCGTGTAGGCGTGCCGCCGGTGGTGCATGTGAGTCGAGGCTCTAAAATCCACCCAGACACCGCCACCAGAACACGGCTCCATTCGTTTGTCCCCGTTTAATATTTCATATTAATATTATTAATAACGTCTTCATATTTCAGCCCAAGGTTCGCTGTTAAGAATGCACTTTTGCCCTCAAAGCTAGGCCTACCGAGCCATGCGTTAGACAGGATATTTGTCACATGGCACCACCAGTAACTCCTCCTTTACATACGTATCTTCTACTGTTATAACGAGAAAAAAAGAAATCCAGGCACCGCCCTGTAAAACTAACGCCCTGCCAGTGTCCTCTGAACGCATATTTCTTGATCCGGTCCATTTGACCCGAACGCAGAGCACACAGCCAGTGAACCGAGAGCAGTCAAGATACCATTTGTACGGGTCTGATCCGTATACAGTACAACCAGCACAAACGCAGTACAGTAAGGGCAAGGAAAGGAAAAAAAAACGGTGACTCATTCCAGTCCCTGAACCTGAAAAACTTGTATCTGCTACTCCTTCACCCTGCACCCGCAAGAAAAAAAGAAAACCCCAGGCACATGAAACTAATTACCATGTGTATAGAAGGAAGCCCCCAGTCACACACACTTCAATGGGAGAGGGAGCGGACTGAATTCCTGCTCCAGCAAAGCAAAGACGCTGCTGCCTTTGAAGCCCTGCGCTGACCGAGCGCCGACGCCAGGCCCACAAGCCGCCAGTCTGCGCCGCTAAACACCCCGAGCGAAAGTTCCTCGGCGCTCCAGAGACGGTCACTGACAAACGGCGGTAAACACACTCTCCAACCAGACAGTGGGAGGCTCAAACCGGCAAAGACGACCGCCACTTGTTGTGTAACGGGTCAAACAAACTTCACAGGTGGCAAGTCAAACCAAAGATGACCGCTACAACCAACACCTAGAGAGATTCAAACTTCACAGAAGGTCTGGGAACAAATTCAACTCTGCGCTTCCCGCTGCATTTCAGTACCCAGCGTTCTCACTACAGCACCCACATAAGTGAAGCTTGTTAGGAAACAGGTCAACGAGCGTGCCCAGGAGTAGATTTAACACACAACTTATAAACGACTCTCAGGTGGAGCCAGACAGATGTCGGAACACCACTATGTTGGCACTTTCATTATCCTAATAAACGGCACCAACTTCACAAATTGGTTGACTGAACCCACTGAAATTCGCTCAAGGACCATAAGAGGATGCTCCAAGACCAACACAGTTTGGAAGAGTAGTATGCCGTTAACATCACTGTCAGAGTCTGCGAGTTTCCTGCCCATCGCTATCCAACAAACACTTCCGTCAGCAGCAGCATTTTGTTCAGCTTGCTAGAGACATATATTCATTTGCACCTTTATGTATAGAGCGCTCAATCGTTTGATGAGCGCGTGGGCACTAAATTAGCTGAAGTGACACACACACACAGCGGTGTAATGTAATACCTGTAAAACGGAGGTCAATATCATTGGCAGATAATTGGTAACCGGTGGACTTGGCCTCATGTATTGGAATAAGCGTTGGCCCAAAAAACCTAGCATTGGTTGGGCTCTACTCCAAAGTGACTAGGCTTCACTCTATCTAGACTCAAAAAGCAAAGGGGTACACAAATACATGACTAAGACCAAAATGTCTACTTCAAAACTGCCTCCATGTCTTTGACCAGACCCAACAATATCCACGAAGAAAGTAAAAGGCATCTATAATTAGAAACCAATAAAACAAAGTCTTCAAGTTAGTCTCTTCCGTTGCCCGTTCAACTAAGGAATAAAGTCCAAGCCCCTACAGGCCACTGTTAGTTCTACCTGGTGTGAATAACTGGAAGTTTTCTACAGAAAAGTTAGCTGCTTTTTCATACAAACATAATGATGGTGATGACAATGAAAGACCATTTGGCAAGACTTCATAAGTCAAGGGCTGGGCTACGCTAGGAGGCATCTGTATCACTTCTAAGCAACTGCCAATAAAACTCTTCAATCACCTTTCATCTTGGAGGCCTATCAAAACAATCAGCAACATATTTTTGTTTGGCACCTGTCGTGGAACAAGATTGACAATATGTACTTGCCAGGTTTTCTTCACTAAAACACCACACAAAGCACAAAGTCACGCTAAGATTAGCTATTGCCACCATTTATTTGGCAGGTTCTCGTCTCTAAAGTAACCTCCTCTTAGAGAATGCAGTGCAGAAGTGTTCTTAATTTGCATTTCACCATTGTCATATCCATTTATCATCTCATTACGTTTAGTTGGTTAGAAACCACTTGTATAGGTCACAATTGTACTCATGTATACAGCAGGACATTCTGTAAAGCAAGTCTGCACATCCCGTGCTTATGAACACACCAGCGGTAAAGGGATTTAAACCTTAACCACTAGGGCACAAATGGTTATATCAGTTTAATGACCTAAAGGGCAGTCGCAATTTCAAAAAGGTTAATTTACTGCGTAAATTACTTGCTTGAAGGACTGAAGCATTAACGTTGAGAGTATTGCTGGCACGAACAAGCTTTTCGTGAAACGTGAAGTACTTCAGAAAAAAAAGAAAAATTCCTCTACTAGTGTATGCATAGCCAACTATGTGCGTGTCACATACAAACTTAATACACCACCTAATCGTTAAGGAGCGTGACTTGGGGGCATTTTAGTAATGCCTCGATTCCCCGGTCTGCTACACGGATAATAAAATCGCACAGTTCATGGTTCTGTATGTAGCAAATCTGTCAAAGTAGCTCACTGCATTTAGCTGCATGCAAATGTTAAAGTGCAAATTCCAGAGAGAAACTTTTGAGAACAATGTCCTGCGATAGCGGGTAGCTCAATCTTGTTAAATGACCGCAATGGGGTGTGCTCCTTCTCAGACGAGGAGCTCACAGTTAAGATGAAACTTGTTAAATTATTTTCCAACAGCTTAAAAATATATGTATGTGCAACTGTCCCGTGTTATCGTCAAACTTACCGCGATCAAAGTACTGTTTCTGCTCTGTTCGCCGGTTGCACTGTCCGTTATATCAGCGTTACTAACCCCCGGTCCAGACCCTCTGAGTGGCGCCTGCTCGGAAGCTGGCTGCGGCTGCCTGTGCTTGCTCGACCTCTTAGACTTGGTTTGCAGGCCGCGCTGATACAGTGCAAAGGTTTGTTGACGTTCCACCTCCAGTCTCTCCATCGCCGTTCCGTCGTAGTGGCTCTCTCGGCTCGTATGATGCCGCCTGTAGAGTTCTATCCGACGGCGGAGCCGCTCCATCACCGCATTGTGTCGCGGTACAACGAAATCCGCCATCATCAATACGCATAGAAATTACTTGTAAAATAGTGGCTTGGTAAAATAATGTCTTCTCTCGGCGGCAGTTTACCCGCTTCATAAAAATCTTAAGGCTCCTCCGTATGTCTCGCCAACAGTTCCCAAGATATTTCAACAATGGGGGGTGGGAAATATAAGAATTACTTCTTATAATTGAATGTGTTCTAAATAGTAAATTCTGAAATGCGAGAGAAAGGCGTCGTCATCAAATTTCATATAGTTCCAAAAAAGTAAACCATAAGCTACATGCATACTTAAATAGCATTGCATTGTCATTTTAAATACATTATTAAGCTACGCCTAAAACTGAAGTAAGTTCGCCTTAGCCTACAATCTCAGCTCTCGACTTAGCAAATGAGAAAGCGGTGGTTTTAGAGCTATACGGAAAAGCCTCGGCAGCCACATTACGAACAGGGGGAAAAACTTCAGAATTGAGAAACTCACGTTGCCAGGTTGACATGTAGGCAATTTGTTTCACAACATCAACAGCGAGATAATTCCACCTGAGCATATATAGATCAATATATTACAACCAAAAATATCAACGAAGTTATACGATAACTGAGAAGTTCAGCTAAACGTCTACCCAAAAAGTTGAAACCCTCAATTTGCTAACTAGCCAGCTACATGCCTACAGATAGTTAGTTCACCGTGACTACACAAAACAATTTAAAGGGAAATCGCGTACTTCACTTACACACAGTATTCCCATATACGAATGGGTTTCCAGTAACTTAAATCGGACTTTGCATTCTCTCTTAATAGTCCCATTCTGAAGAAATTGCTAACTTTATTACTGGTTCAGCAACTCGATGTTAGCTGACTGCATAGATGGGTTCGACAAACTAACATTATACCAACGAAACGTTTCCAAAAAATAACCTCGATACGACAACTTTTTTACACGTTCCCCACTGACTAGGAGTTAGTCCGACGCAAGCATAGTGAAAATGATACAGTTAACGTTACCGCACAGGCTACGGATGTAGCATTGTTAACAAAGCACACGGTCGGTTTAGTTTTGACAAATGTACCATTATCGATAATGTATGTGGGAATATATGCCCACTGATTCCGAGTCCCACAGTTTTTCTACACGAAAAACAAAATGTAACAACAATCAATCAAACTGTCTGCCTGTGCTATCTCTATTGTTTTCCAATGGACAGACAGCTCTCCGTCGCCATCTTGAAATAAGTTTTTTCTCCTTTTTTCTACCTTTTTGCATCAGAGCACAGCGTCACACCGGCAGTATCGCTGTACAGTCCCGTTAAGTGATTGACAACAGTAACAAGCAATGGAGTTACTTTTCACATCCAAGTGGGAGAAAAATGCGAGAGAAAAAAACAAGCATGTTAACCGAGCTCACAAGTTTGCAGACGTTTCTCAGATCTCCCAAGTAAAAATGTAACTTTTTTTGACGTGGAAACGGTGGCGTTTCAATAGAATACCGATAGCATCGGGGTTACAGCTAACTGTGCATTTCATGTCTGCTACTACTAAGAGTCGTCAGCATGGTCCTTATCGGTACGCAGACAACGCCTTTCAGAGAAGTTGAATTGCTTTTTTACAGCTTGAGGGTCTACATAGAATGTTGCAGTGCAGTTATTTTCTCGTGTTTAGTCGTGTATACTGCCCCGTAAAATTGGGATGGGGGCAAAAGCCGGAACGGATGAATGAATGAATATTCTACAACATAATACATCTAACAACCATAACGTGCCTTACATTTACGGACAGCTTGATCACCACTAAATCACGATTTGCGCTCTAACAGGTCGGACGGTGGAAAACTTAGGTAAAATAGGCGGAATAGGTGAATGCATGAAAACTATAAATCGGCCGGTAGTGTAGTTAAGGTTAAGGTGACAGTCTTGTTTCCACAAGGGGGCCGGTTCAAGGCCTACCCCAGCTGTTGTACCCTTGAGCAAAGTACTTAACCTGAACTGCTTCAGTAAACTATACAGCTGTATAAGTGGATGCATGTAGAAATTGTAAACCCTGTAAGTCGCTCTGGATAAAAGCGTCTGCTAAGCAGAAACGTAAAATGTATGATCCAGAATACATACTGGATTTAATACGTACAAACATTTAGACCTATCTCGCTCTAAAACTTTTGAGGAATAGTGAGGGTCTCATGTGTCATCACTCCAAACATGCACACGCCTGAACCAGAGATTATAATTAAAAAATGCAATTCAAACGCCCTCTGCGTTTTCCCACAAAACTTAGGACTGTGATTATACTAACCTAGAAACTAAAATTCTAAACCACTAGAGTTATGATTTACTAGTTCACCGTGAAATATTCAATTTCCCTTGAAATTATCTACAGCATGTGCTAATCAATCAAAAACTACCGCTCTGTATAACAAATAATGCAGTAGAAAAAAAACAAACCTGCAAAAAAAATAGATTTAGAATTCACAATTTTGTATCGACACAATACGGTAGACGGTTATCAGTTTATTTTTCAGCAAAAAATGGAAAGTAGCCATTCATATATATGACTGCATCCAACAGAGGTCACACGAGACACGATTCTTTTTCTTTAAATAACTCGTTTAAAAATCTACTGTTTCAAAGCTTACTATATGACAATGTTAACAATGATAAATGTATTAAAACAGACGTGTACATATTTCAGGCTTTGATGAGGCAACCCAACAATAATCTTCATGAAGGCGGCTCAGGTTGATGGATTTCTGTATCAATACTTTTAACAAAGCCATTCGAAGGAGAACAGCAAAAACCTTGCAAGTGTAGCCCTAACATAAAACAAATCTAGACCACAGCTCTTTGCAGCACTGCTGGGGAAACATTATTCTGAACGGTATTAATTAAACACGTAAGCTGTCAACATGGTGTGAGACATGTAGAAGACCAAGTGTCAACCTCCCTTGCTCCATTGTTGCGAAAAGAGACGAAGCAGGTTAAAAACCCACACCCCTCGTATGCTAAGTGCAAAAGGCTGCACGGAGGGCCTTGTTATAACATCAACAGTGTGGCTCACTGCAGCAGCCTGAAGTCTATCACACACATTTTGTCCCAAGACCTTTCGTTTTCTTTTTTTCTGTATCAACTGAGGGTTGATGTTTTGTATTCAGCAACCGAAACCCATGCTGTCAATGTAATTCTCACATTGAATGAAGTGGGGCAGGCTTTCTCCAATTTCCTTCTGGTGATGACCTCTTTATAGAAAACACAAGGACAGCACCCACAACCCATTGTTCACCTCAACATCAGTCAAATACTTGTTTATTACGATTTGTAAGCAACATAATGGTAAGTTTGCTTGTTCTATACAGACAAGATTTCTACAAATACAATGTCCACACTGTCACAACATACGGTCACTTCCACAGGCAGTCTCTCCGCCATGCAGCCTCACTCCCGCTTTCATACTCAGAGACCAATATAAAACAGTGAAACTAATTCCAATAACAAAGCAGATTGAGAAACGTGCCCCCTTTGGATTAATGTACCTGAGGAATAGACTTCAGCTGAAACTGCAGAGTTGCGTGTGAGCGTGCGCACGCAAGTCAGAACTTTAATATTCTTTAATGTTCCGTTGAACGCTTTGTGTAGCCTTGAAAAGCCGGCCTCATCCGTACGATGAGGTCTGTGCAGTGTTAAGGTCTGTGCTAAGGTCAGTGTTAAGAGGTCCACCAGCCAGGAAAAAGCAGTAACGCTCCCACCAGGGAACCGCAGGGTAGAGCAATCTGGACCCAACAGCCCCACACTGGGCAGGATGGGAATCCCCCAGTGAATTTTACATCTCCTCAGTTAACACATTCAACAGGGACAAACACAAATTAGATAGAGAGAGCATGTTAAGCATTGGATCTCTTTGGATGACATTTGTAACTGAATTGATGAGCTCAGTTTTAGTCCTCTCATGTCCAATAAAAAAAGAATTTATTATGGTAAAACGGAGAGCCTTCTACACCAGTTGAAAACATTGTTGCTGGTACCAAGTGCAATGCCAGGAAACAGGAAATGACATCAAACCGTGAACAAGGGCTGACTCACCAATGGGGAGGCTGCAGAGGCACAGCAAGGGATTTCCATTGGTGAGTCACTAGGGCCTCCGTCCAACACATGGACAAGCAGGTTAAAGTAACCATGAAATCTCATTGAGGCCACCTGGTTTTGTACAACCATCACCCAACTTAAACATTTTCCCCTACGTTACTCCCAACCCAAACATATTAATGGAATCTACTATTTATAAAAGTTGGAGGAGAAGAGAAAAAAAAAAAAAAAAAAAAAAAAAAAAAAAACATTTATAAAAATTAAAAAAAACCAAAAAATTACATAAAAAAAAAAAAAAAAAAAAAAATTAATTCTGAAACTAGAACTGTAAGGCAGCACATCCTAACCAAACGGGGCCACTACACATCCCTCAGTCCAAGGGTGAAAGAAGTCTCACTGAATGAGCCACATTTAAACCCCACCCATCATGAGAAGAGTAACGAATATGTCAACCATGATACAACTCGTGTAAAGCTTCTCCAGACTTCTGTGTGCCCGGGGGAAAAACCCAAGCACAGAGTAAAGATATATGGCCCTTCATACAACTCTACAGCCATCTACTCGAAATAGTTAAATACATGTAGCACTCTAATTTCTAGAGAAAACACATGGGGTCGTTCCATTTTTAGTAGTGTCTGGATAACTGGTAGTCAAATACTGTTGTTACTTGCAAAACTAAAACCTGTATGTTGTTGGGATGAGGAGTGGACAGAACCCAAGGTTACAAGGTAGCATTTTTTTTTTCTCCTTTGTGAAGCCAGAAGCTACTCATTCTATTGGTCTTCAGCCAAGTTGACAGTCACGATTGTCCTCTACTGATCTTGACGGAGATGGGTGCTTCTCGCAGACGGTTGTCGCTACTGTGAGATTGAGTAGAAGCCATCCAGGGAAAATAGGGCGGGGGAC